>WJEZ01002936.1:0-12004 GCA_009869925.1 Thalassaphorura encarpata
TTGAAGCTGGTAATAACTTTCGCTCAATTTGGGGCGGTTGGGTGTGGAGACAGAAGATCACTTTTGATGAATGTCAATTTTGACTCGGTTGAGTTGAGATTTAGTCCCCCATAGTTTATCATCACTGATGTGCTTTTCATGATGCTACTGTCTGTCCGAATATCCCTGGTTGTGTTGAATCTTAGGACGGGATGACGGGACGGGTAATGGATAGATCACGTTCCATTTAATCGCATTTCTGCTCATGTCTCCCTCCTTCACTATGAAACATCGGGAAGAGCTTCCTATAATCATTTATCTTCGGCTAGTTTATTTGGAGTAGAAGCTGTTTTCATGATCAAGAAGGTTGTCTAACGTAATGGGAGAAGGATGAGTGAATGCGAGATGTAACCATATTGTTTTCTCCTATTCTTTTGGAACTCGGAGAGTTTTTTGCACATGGCCACAAGGAAGTTTTCTCCATGAACTACAGCCAAGGCAATTTTAGCAACGTTCTAGATTTGGTTTATAGGAAGAACAATTAAAGAACTACAATTTACTCAGACGAACTTTGTAAAACACAATTAAATTCTGAAAAATTAATAATTTTGTTTGTCTTACACATAATATTGTGTTATTGATATGCGACATTTTGGCCATCTAATAATAGTCTCGATCATTTTGAATTGAAATTGAATTGAATTGTGTTTATTTCCATGATTGCGAGACATAACCAAATATCCAAAGAAATTTACAGACTTCACAAACATCGTTAGATCATGGAAGCGGAAATATTTTCTATTTCAATACGGCTTATGTCAAGTCCGAAAGAAGGACTGTTTCCAGAATTTTGAGCAATCATTCCTTGTTGAGAAGCTGATTTTGTGAGTATGTAAAAGTTTTAATAAATCATTTGTGAGAGATGCTTGGTAGACAAAACGACGGATGGAAATATTAAAGTAAAATAAGATCCTGTCAAAAAACTAGAAGCCGACATGATAGACGATTTGCTAAGATGTGAAATCTGTCAATCATTCTGTGCTCAACATTGGATAAAATGTCGTCTCAAAGCCTACAAGATTTATTATATTTATTCCATTCAGGAAAGGCGAAGAAAGGGTGTAGAAGAATGTACGCACTTAAAGAGGAAGGAAAAGTTGAAGAGGAAATGATATGGAAGGAAATAAGTTGAGAGGAGACATTGTTGCTGCTCACACAAACCCTTTTCCACCGCTGTACTGTATCACAGTATTCAATTCTGTTTCTCTGTCGCTTTAATTTTTCGGCTGGTTATGAATCTTGGAATGTATCCGTGCGTCTTCCTTCCAAACCACAATGGAGGAAATCCTGAATCGTTTGATATTGGCATAATTTCTCCTTTAAATCCTCTTTGCCCATTCAGAGAAACAAATTTAGCGCTTGGCACAAGTCCATAAGTCAGACATAAGTCACATCAGTTGCATTTGAACTGAAATTTTTCTTCAGCGTTTTTGTTCAAGATTTAAAGATAAAGTTAGGCTCATAAAACTGATTAAAATTGTCGGTTGCTGTTCCTTACATGGTATAATATTACTTTGATTTCACTTTTGATTTCACTGGGAAGGGTGTACTCAAAAAAAGAAGTTTCTTACGCATCTTTCGTTCGGAAGGTTCGGAGAGTTCCGGATAGAATGTTTCTATTTAGATATCTCAGAGTACGTAGAAGTTGTAGATTTTGTACAATTCTTGATGAAGAAAACTTTGGAACAGTACATTGAACAGATGCGTACGAATAGCTGGACCGCTCTAAACCTGATACCGACCGCTTTGGGCTTTAGTGTGAAGTTACCCTGTAAACATAATGCATTTATTTAACATAATGAATGAATGAAGAAGTACTGTCGCTGCGTGGAATAAAATACTTTTGCTTGTATTTCAGCATCTAATAATTCTTCGTAAAAATGTGAATTTTAGTGCAGGTTTGCATTTGATAAAGTAAGAAGGCCCAGTAAAGTACTCACGGGCATCCAAGTACTGAGCCTTGAAGAAAGTTAGGAGCGCGGTTCTAAATTGTAAATCTAATCTAGCGAGTGCTACTTTTTGGCTGACAGTTCTTTGAGCTCAAGCGAGAGCGAAAGCTCTTTTGAGACTGGATATGGAATGGATCCATAGAACTTTCGACGAGGAAGGATAAAATATTGTCTCAGAAGCTTTGAAGGCGAGATAGAGTCAACGGGGAGTCGGTCGTTATCTCTCCTCCATGAAGAAGCCCGTAACGCCTTCAATAAAACTCTATTGAATCATCCGGGAGAAAAGTGCCGTCTTCCATTCCATTCTCTCTTTCGCACGCTCACTCCTTTCATAAAACTTTCCCTTTACCAAACCAAACATCCCTATATTTTACAATGAAAATACTCATAGCGTTAACCAAGGAGGCAGGCACATACATCACTCCATTTTATTTTCCTCCTCTGCAGTATGCGCAAAAACTAATAATATGAGAAGTTATTGTTATCATTATTATTAATGAAATGTACAAACTTATCAGATCTCATGTATGTCAGATCTTTTGTGCCAAGAAATTTGCTACATTTCATGATTTAACAATTTATCTTGCGTAGTTTGCGGAGGTGGATGAATGCTTTGCTTTATCGATGAAGTAGATCTCAGCTTTCTCAGCGTTGACTTCTTATCAAAGGATGTTTATTTGTCAAGGTTTAAGTATTTCGCCAAAAATCATCGATAAATATTATAATAAAACAATCACAAAATTACGATGTTAGAATATGTTTGAGCGTGCAAATCCTAGCATGGAAGAACTGTCCTGCGAAGTGTGCAGTCAGCCATAGAACTCCGGCAAAAGCAGAAGTCCGGATGATTTCATTCTAGAAAATTACACATTTTGTAAATAAATAATTTTAAAAAGTGCAATTTTCTGATTTAATCCTTATTTGGTGGGTCCTTGTACCCTGATATTCCTTTAGTTGTCTATTTTTATGGTCAATCTACTTATAACATATGTAGCAAACAAGGAATCCTGTTCGAAATTGCTTGATTTGTTTAGTCTGAAGTTTTTAATACTGCGTTTAGTGAATATTTTCGTGGAACGAGATAAAATATAGACTGCAAGGCTGATCCGTCTTATTCGTTGAGATTTTGATGAATGAATGCCAAATAGATTTTATCTGTAAAAGCTTAACCCTCCGTGTTACCGGGTTGCCTGAAGAGTCGTATATGGGTTCCAGGGTAAGAAAATAGGTCCATGTTGAAATTAATTACTATATTTATGTATCTTGAATCAAATTAAAGGAAACAATCACAAAATAAACCAGATTCTAAGGTCTATCTCCTTAATTAGATCCTAGAGGAGCGGAAGGTAGCAGGAAAAGTTTTGTAGTTTCCGCACGATTTCCGTCTGAAAAAGAGGATGTTAAAAGATACAGAGTCGGAGTGTTTAGAGGAATGCTCTGTCTTGAATTCCCAACACAAGAGCCAAGTGTGGAGCGCAATGCCCGAACCCGGGTAGGACAAGTAGCAGGAGCAGCATGTTCGGAAGAAAACGGGACGAGCTTAATTATGAGAAAAGGAGGGGTTCCGAAGGGTGGAGTCGAGTGAATTTCTATTGGGTTGTCCTCGTGTTGGTTTGGTTCAAGTGAGTCTGACGATTCGACGAGAGACTGCTGCTTACTGTACTGCTTGGACAAAATTTTGGTTGAAAAGCGGGACCGTATTCAGGAGGAACGGAACAGGAAGGACGTACTTGTCCTCGACGGACGTTTGCAGGAAGTCAGAAGAGTTTCCTTGTCCCGGTATTACCAACACCAAAATTACACCGTACACCAAAACATCATTTCCCAAAACATCGAAACACTTTCACTGTCTTTAGTGTAACCAAGGATCACATCTACAAAATACGACAGACAGGTACGTCTAATATCCTCATTTCAATCATATCTCTCCAGGCAGAATTTTGTAGAATTGAATTCTTTAGAAATATAAAAAAATTCCAGTGTAAAGCCTTTCATAGCTGTGCTCCTGAGGTGGAAGTGTAGAGTAGAGCATACATGAAATGTTATAATGTTATAAGGTAATAGATTTTAGGAAATTTTCCTAGTGCGTGCAGAGAAAGCCGACGGCTATTTCCGTGGCCCCGCACTGAATTCTCATGTAGCGGAAGTGGGAACCTTCCGACCAGGAAAAACTAGATGCCTTAATATCAGCGATTGCAATCATGACGATATAATTTAGAATTCATGACTTTCGTTCACCCTTTCATCTTGTTTCTTTTCACTTCTTACTTTAAAATCGCTGAATTTTTTGTTCAAGTGAATGCTGAATTTCAACGAATAGAATTGCACTATCACTCCCAGGGCTGTCAGGTTAAGCTGTTACTGAATAATTGGATAAATCTTGGCATGTATAGCAAGTTTATTGCAGTCGTCTGTATTTACCTCTACCTGTTATTGATTTTTGACATAAGATTCTCGTGACTGAGTCGACGTTCTATATGCATTATATGGGGAAGGAATATGAAAATTTTCTGAACCAGTCAACTTAAGATTTATCTCACTACAATCATGAAATAAAGCACGAGGGCCCCACGCTTGTATCCAAAATTTATTCAACATTTTTTAGTGTTTGTAAAATTACACTAATTTACTCGTGCTCAAACTCCACACCAAGTGTTCCCAAATTGACTAATTGACTCAATACGTTTACGTAGAAATTTTGCTCTCATAAAGAGTTTATAGAGCTGGGGTGCTGTTCGTGCTCTGGCAATCCTAATAACTCATGTAGCATAAAACTGTAATCAAAGTACCATTCGCTTCATTCATTGCGGATTTAGTATTCCCTTGTCGATTTCTCGAGTGGAAGGTCAGAAGGTTGTGTTTTCCTAGTTAACACGAAATAAGCATGTTTCGTGGACATTTTTCATGTGGAATTTGTGACAAGTTGAGCACACTAGACTGTTGGCACGCTTGCTCGTATAGCTCTATATTACAGTATTTGTTGGATGGACAGGTGCATGAAAGTGGTTTATTGGGTTCTGAATTGATGTTCTTAAAGCTAAAGATAATACATTTTTCATGTGGAATTTGTGACAAGTTGAGCACACTAGACTGTTGGCACGCTTGCTCGTATAGCTCTATATTACAGTATTTGTTGGATGGACAGGTGCATGAAAGTGGTTATTGGGTTCTGAATTGATGTTCTTAAAGCTAAAGATAATTCACCCTAGGATGGCATATGCTTGGTTATAATGTCCATTTGTTTACAATATTTAATTATACAAAACTTCACTGAATACCAATAGCTCAATTAGCGCCTTTAATTTGTAAGAATCTGCCAATTCAATAGTCCTGCTTGGGTTGGACAGTATTGGAAATTTAAAAGATTTTTTTTTACTGATTTTGATTATAAGAATACAAGGATCGAATATTTGTAGGTGAAAATAGTAAACGAAGACATGTGAAAGGTGAGCCAAAGTATTAAGAAATCGATGGAATATGTCGTCAACAAGTGCCATGATTGCAGCGTCAGGCAATAGTCTCCAAATGTATGACACATCTTGTTCCTATCAGACAGCTCTGGAGCTCAAACGGATGTCCAGCGGAGGTGGAATGACAGGAGTTACTGGACCCATGACTTCTACGTCCGTAGGTGAGTTCAGTTCCTTCTTTTTTCGCTTTTATGATAGGTAGCTACCAGCTTGGCTATGACACAGACTGTTTTTAAGTTCGAGCTTATGATTGGTTAGGTCAAAAAAGGAATTAGAAAACGGTCTAGGAAATAACACTCAAATCAGCATTAGCTTTTGAGTTTATATACGATAATATCTTATTTAATACGAAAATATAAATTGATTACATTTTATGGTACTGCAGCAATGAACCCATTTGGCATCAAAACCGAAGATTGCAATGGAAGTGACTGGGCAGCTGGTTGTACGTACAGACTCCCAGCCATAAGCTGTGGAGGAATGTCAACTTTTGAACAATTGAAACAATCTGTGGAGAAAGCAAAAGCAGTTCTTAATGCTGAAGCAGTTGTAAGTAGCCGAGACAGTCGCAATTACTTTAGTGCAAGTTTCACCGCTCTCCCTGGTGTGGGAATGGGGATGGGGATGAATTTTGGATCTACAAATTCCTCAAATTCCGTTACAAATAGCACAAATGTCAGTTCTGTCAGAGATCTTACTTTGAGTGACCTCAACCCTCACCATAACCTTCACCATCATCATCACTCCTCACTTCACCATTCTCACTCAACTAATCTACTTAGCGATGAAAGGCTGTGTGGTACCATTGATTTACTTGCGACATCGAATTCTTCTGCATCCAATAATGAAAAGAGAACAAACAGCAGCAGCACGAACGGTCAGTCCTGTGCTTTTTATTTTCATACTAGCTTTTGTTAGTGCGCTGCCGAAAAAAGGTGTAGTACACTTGCGAATCATGGCTCACAGGGCTGGTATCTAACATTATTCAAATGTTCGTATCGACTAAGTAGTCGCCATTTAGAGCGAAGGAAATTAGCGATCGATTTATTTATCAAAGATAAGCTACAAAAGGAGAAAGACAGGTTCTTAAATATTTTGTTAAAATCTTCAAAAATCCTTTCACCAAGGGATGGGAAAGAGAGCGAGCAATTCCTTTGATGATGGGGGTATGTCCAGACTCTAACTCTGGCCACGATAAGCCAAGCGATCCATCATTCATCATTGTTTGAGCGGAAAATCTGAGAAAATCTCTCCAGATGGATGAATGGATGCCGACATCCGTGAAATTACTCTGACATATTGTGTGGGTACAACGTTTCACGATATCTTCGCTCTATTCCAGGATTCACATGAATGTTCCATAAGATGCACTTTGACTTTTGTGAAAATTCATTAATCTCTTGCTAAAGGCGCTCGAATTCAGCTCTGAAGCCCTGAAATCCACTATTCTTCTCAATTGGTACATGTTTGTAAGGATGAGTGATTGCTCATTAGTTGGGTTGTCTATTGTAAGAAGAATTTGAACAGTAACCTCTCTAATGATCATCAGAGATCAGAATTTCTGCCTCACTGATTATTGCGTTTCCTACTTCTCTTCAATTTTTCCTCATGTTTTTACTATATTGTGTTATAGCCTCTGGGTGCTGACTTTCTCTTCTGGTTCTTACTGCTAGTAGAAAGCTCAGAAATCAAGATCACTTTTATTTCTTTACTTTAGATTAAAGCAGTGCTCAAGGTGAATAAAAGAGCATGGTGTATATTTTTCATACACTCTCAGTTGGTGGGCTGCACAACGGGGTGGCTCAATTGGGCCGACCAGTGCTAATGTGTGTTTGCTCACATCGCAGTTCTTGTGACTAGAGGTCGGGCGGTGGTGGGTTGAAGGGAGAACGGGATGGATAGATAAGTGCCTTAACGAGTAGCTTGTGCCAGCCAACCCATGTATTCAAAGTGCAGTTCGGGATGAATTATTGTCCGAGTGTGACTTATTCAACCCTACCCTAGCCCTGTCTGCCCAGGCCTATCGAGCCTGGGAACATTGGATTGACTGACTATGAAAACATTATGCTTGGTGTCAATCCGCTAAACCCCATTGTATAGAGCCACTCAACAGAACAGAGCTCATTATTGACATTGACTTGCCTTCTTTTGTCCCTCTGCACTTTTACAGAGTCAAAAGTATTCGGCGACTTTCACTTTTGTAGCATTAGTTCCCATAACAGAGATCGCATCTCAATGTAACCCTGCAATGGTCACGGAGTGTGGTCCATAAAGCCATTCATTCAGCTACTCACCATTACAATTCTATATAAGAAAATGTCCAATCAATTTAACCTTCGTTGTTTTGGCCATTACGATTAAATACTTGGTCATGTATTGGTACCCGTGGTGTATAAACATTTCTCATGGTGTCATGGTAGTCCCTGTAGTCCATCAACTGCTCTTTCTAATAAGTTTACATTATAAATTTACTGGCAATTCCTGGTTTGCCTTGACTAACAAGAACTTGTAAGACTAGATTACTTCAACTTATTTAGGCAAATTTTAAACTTCGCTAATTCCCTAAAAATGGATATTTCCACATTTTTATGCTTTGTTCTTAACGATTACTTGGAATTAGATACACTTCGAAAAATCTTGGTTTTTAGCCACACCTTGAATTTTAGTGTGTCATTTTAAGTAGTCGACTCATTCGTATGTATCCGAATTGTACTTGAACATAAAACTTTCGTGTGCATTATGTACAGTCAATCATTCATGAGTTGAAACGTGTATGAACGCATGCCGGGTTGATTCAGCTATGAATTTGTATTAGTTGTCCCAATGGAAAGGGTGGACTTTTCAATGATTTGGCGTGCATTACTTTTTGTGAAACCAGCCGGGTAGGCCAGGGTCACACGCATCTAACTCTCCCTTACTGCACTGCACATTGCAGGTTGATTGACTCGATTGTTACCTATGATTATGTAATTGCGAGTCGTCACGCAAAATGATGAGTGATGCTTCCTTTATAGTAACTGGGTGAATGAATGAGATGGACCAACTCGGTGAATTTGTATTCATCAATTTTAAACCGCACCGCGATACGACAAGCGGGTATAACCTGGCTCCCGTTGTCTCATTCATTTTAAGCACTCCCACGTTAGTAGCCTAAATTACAAACGAGGGACCAGGATGCTTTTAATCTTTGGAATCAAGGAAATTGCTAGGGTTAGTTTTGTAATCATATGCCAGTTTAATTAATTTTGTGATTTTATCTCAAACTTATTCCAGGTCCTGGCAGCAGCAGCGGAAACCACCGTCAACATAAATCAAACGTTTCTTCTGCTTCCCCGATTCATTCTATCGGTAATTATTTACATGCTTGTTTAAATAATATTCAATTAGTATTAAATTAAATTCTTAGCACAAACACATTCTAATATTCAAATGGAAAAGATACCATTTCAAATGGAAAACTCCTTGAGGAAACTGTATTTTGTAGGGATATTTTCTTCTAGTGCGTATTTCAGGATAAATATTTCAGGAGCAAGTGTATCATTTTTATTATTACAAATTAATTGGTATCATTGTCTTATTTCTCTTCTTTTCTTCTATATCCTTTTATATCAGAAAGTTTCCAGTCATCGCTCATTCTAAATTATACTGACAGGCCAGATTATTACAACATGGAACTGATTCGATACGATTTATATGACTTGATTGTATCATTAATGAAATTCAGGTGTGGATTCACCAACAACAGGCGTGAAAGGGTCATCGTTCAATAATTCATCGATTACTTCATCAGGGGGTGCAACTTCCATAGGTGACTCTACCTCAAATAATAACTCCACTACATCCAGTTCCAATAATCATAATGGACGAAGTGCAAGCTCCAGTAANACTTCCATAGGTGACTCTACCTCAAATAATAACTCCACTACATCCAGTTCCAATAATCATAATGGACGAAGTGCAAGCTCCAGTAAGCCAGGTCAGCATTTTTCAAACTTTAAACATTTACTCAGTTCGTGGGTTCAACGTGCTTTAGTTAAATATAAGGTAAAAAACCCAAATTGTAAATTGTGGGTATATTTTTCTCGTATACATTCTTAAGCCAACATTTTCATTTCCAATCTCAACTAACCATATAAGCGCTAAGGCTTCATGATGAGTATTCTCAAAGCAAGGACATAAAATGGGCCTTTTTGAGATAAAATTTATGACTTTCACTATGATTTGAGCCCGAAGCCCTATCGTTTTGTTTGACTTGCTTTGGCTCCCATTCATCCTCCTTGCCTGTTTCGGTTCACTGAGCCACACTCAAGAGTTCACTTTTCAACTTACCCTTTCAACACTTTTCTTACTTCTAAAATATCTTCATCCTAGAAAGTACGTTCACCACTTACCGTAGCAAATCTTAAAGGTTTGAGTCAGAATGCGAGACCGAGACGATCGACTTTTCTAATCTAGCCTGATCTATCCTTTTTGATGTGGAGGACTTTGGGAGAGTAGCAGATAGCCTTGTAGTCTTCAAAGGGTTGAGACAACATTCATACTTAATACATAAATATTTTAGTACCCGGCTATAAATCCTGATTTTCTTTAAGCAGGAAGTGCTGGAAAACTTGTGTGTGAAGGAGATATAGGTTGGCAATCTAAATTTTCCTTCCCAGAGGAAAACTCATTTTGGAATACATTTTCTGAATAGTTGCCTCCGGCAGTCTGAGTTTATGCGATGTGCAGATTTTTATTATGATTTTTCGGTAATGGGCGTGTTTATACTTACTCATTTTTACCTTAAGCCAAGTTTTACAAGACTGAAATGTCTTCAAAAGGTGCATATGTTCAGTTCCAGTGTCATTATTTCTGGTGCTGGAACGTGAATCTTAAAAAACATGATGGTACTATTATTCCCGGAATTTTTGGTAGCTTTATACTGATTTTTTCTACGGCTTAAATTTCTCAGCTTTGAAGCTGGAAATTGAAAATCGCAATGTCAATGTCAAATTGGATTGTAAATTTTTTATATGTTGGTGAAATTGGTGGCAAAGATTGTGCTAAAACTTTTTTGTTCCTCTTGAAACATATTGAATTATTTTGTCGGACTATTGAGATTACTCAGCTCTTTCTTGCAATTTTATTATAAGTATGGTTTTCCTCATTGAAAATGTGACGCTAGGATAGATGATATATGTTTCGTGCATTAGGCTAGTCTGAATGTCTTATGTATGGTTGAGTTGGTTGGTGAAAGGACAATAGAATGTTTCTCCAGTGAAAGCGACAAGAACAAATAATGGGAGTTGATTGGGTGCGATAAGGAGAGAGCAAGTGAGGGAAAGGAATATAAGGGACTTGAGTTTATTTGGAGGAATGAACGTAGTGGATGGATATGAAAGTGTGAGGAGATGGAGTTGAGTCAAGACTGGGTTTTTGGTAGAAGGGAAAGGAAAGGGGCAGAAGAGAGCCCGTTTTTGGATTGGATGAAATTGTGAGTGAAGGAGGAATGGCTAGAAGAGTCTTCCGAAGCGCATCTCTCCTTCATCGCATGACTCGCTTCCGGACGGGAATGGGCTCACGTCAGCACTTCCGTTTCAAATGTATGTACGGGAGCTACGGCGGAGAAAAGAGTGCTACGTCTGCACAGTACATTTGCAATGCTTTCTCTACTTGCTTGCACGAGATACGTCTGCTATTAAAGAATGGAATGGATATGTCTGTACGGCCGTTGAGGGAATACTATAGCCAAAGCTAGAGCTGAGGACTTATTGTCGTATCTTATCGGTGACGTTTTAGCTGAGGGGTGCCGACTGCAACCGGCTTCTTTATTTCACCAAATTGATTCACTGTTACCCTAAACGAGTCACCTAACCCAACAGAAGGAACTCAACCCGAGAGCCAACTCCACTGGAGAAAGGAAAGGAAAGTCGTTCTTAAGACTCCAATTTTATTTCTTTTCTAGACTACCACTTCATTATCCTGAAACCCGGTCATGTCCAAAAGTTTGGAATTTACTATGACTTTCCCTTTCGCCTTCCGACTTTTCTTTCCTCTTTTTAATTCCGATGGATTTTTTTTCTCGTCAAAATATAACCCTACTTTTGCTTTATAAGCTTATATCAATTAGAAATGTCTAGTTTCCACGCGTTTTTAATTTAGTTTGCTTTGTTTCATTTAATTTAGGAAATAATTAGATCCTAGGAATATTGGCGAATTTGATGAGTTTAAAAATTTGATTTGGTTGAAATGAAGTCACCAAATTTAAGGAGGTCAGAATTTCGAAAGCTGTAATTTCAACATATTCCTTTCACGCCGCCATACTGTGAGTAGTGTAGGAGACTTATTTTGAATTTTGGGCATATGTGTGTGTGTTATTTTGCAATGTTTACAAAATACCTCAATATTGGTCTTGCTCAGTATGTAAAATTGTTTCAACCCATCTAATAGTTACTCTGCGACCCGTGGCTCAGTGAGCTAAATTATTTCTTTCTGGTGAACATTGTGAGACTTGGCCTGAATGAAAATAAATGCAAATGTAATGAATATTTTCGACAAGGACTTATT
>WJEZ01002937.1:0-12004 GCA_009869925.1 Thalassaphorura encarpata
GTCAGTGAAGAATATGTTCGACTTCTGAAGGAAGCCCAGAGAGAAACCAGTAGCCAGTCATCAGCTCGAGTTTCGATTGCTTCATCTCGCCGGGACAGTCGCTGTGAATCGTAAATTATATTTCAATTAATATTCGTATTGTATTAATGAACTGTCTCAAGAAAGTACAAATCTCAAGTCAATCTGAAACACTAGACTGGTGTTACTAATTTAATTGAACGAAATAAATGTGTACGACAACATATCATTGCTTTTCTAGGCCAAGATCCCCACCTAATAGCCCAAATAATGAGTTGGCCAATGAAGATGATGCGCTTAAGGGAATTTTTATAAACAAGGTAAGGCCTGTTGTTTTAGCATTTATCGGATTTTCAAGTCTGCTTGTATCAACATCACTAACTGCGTCTTAATTCATAGGAATCGGAAGGAGCCAAGGAGTGGTTTTTGAATTACTTAACAGCCCGTTGCGATAGCCAGGCGAAGTAAGAAAACTTTTTACACTTGACAATAACAGATAGCGGATCTGATATTATTATATTGGCTTTAGGACAAAACTGATACCAAGGAAAGCGAATCTGAGTTTGAGGAACACAAAATTTGCTGGGAAAAGCTTATTTTCCAAGGAAGTAATATACACTTTGTTCATTTCGAACTTCTTGTCTCTCATATTGGGAGCCGGAATTGGGTAAAGAATGTTACGCGCATTTATTTACAACAATTGTAACTGTGGATGTTAATAGTTTTCAAATTTGGGCATTATAGGCTTTGGTTGAGTAAACGCTCTGCAGGACTCTCTCAATATGCATTCAATTGAGACTGGGACTTTTCCTCATTGAACAAATTAGATTTAGCCCTCTTGTAATTTAAATTGTTTTGGAAGGGTTTTCACAATTGATGTACTTTTTAAGCCATGTACTGATACCATATCTGAGTAACTAATTTAGGAATGGACTTATGAAAAGGTATTCTACTATAGTAAGGTTAAGAAACCTCATTAAATGTCCAAAACTAATCTGGACGAAAGGCTGGTATCGGATTTGAGTAACTTTGCGACCCCAATGTTAAAAAATCTAGTTGACGGAGTCGATCCGCACTTTCTTATAGCTTATGATTAAGGCTTTCGGAAGTGGTGGATAAAATTAACTTTGTATTTTAAACCTAACAGCTAGTATTTTGGAATTCTAGATACGTCGAAAATGTACAAAATTTCAGCTTGATACTTTCATTATATGCGCATCGTACAGTTCAATGTCTCAACCAGAAGAAATTTTGAGTAGGTAATTAGATTAAAAAGAGGGTTTCGTTACTTTGTAAGTTGTACTTGTAATTACAATTTTTGGACTTTAGTAAGTTTTAACTAATTCCAGGTCGATTCGTACGATTACATTGTAGAACTTAATTAATTAGGATGTGTCTAGTGTACTCTGTCTTATTAAATTTGAATATTGACTTTACATTGTCCTATTATGTAACCTATTAGTTTTTTTTAAAACCTTTGACATGCGTTTCGAGGCTGTATAAGTACTTTGACCTTGAATTAGACAATAGAGCGTTTTATATCTTTAAAGAATAGAGTACAAGAAAATTCAAGGTTTTTTATAAGGCGATTTGTTTGAAAATGATATCACTGGAATACACCTGTAGAGATGGAAATCCAATCAGCAAGACCATTTAAGACTAAAATTTAGATATTGTAAAATTATAAATGAACAGGATTCTGTATAGGGGAGCTATTATTTCGCAACGGAATAGCCAACTTTCGAAGAACGAACTTGGTTCGGTGCTGCAATCAAACATTCCTTTGACATGGTGAAGCAATTTGTATCGGACTGTCCCATTTTATATTTACATGTGCTAAAGACAATGTTGCTGTACCAAAGAGTTGCACCATTGTAAGCTTTAAAATCAAATTACCTTCGGTTTCTAATTCCTAACTCATTTTTCATTTGATTCGTCGATAAATATTGAGCAAAATCTTTTGCACCTTTACTTTACACCTAGTAGCACTTAAAGCCTAAGATTTTTATCATCATCGCATGATGTAATTTGTTTAGAAACTATATGTATGCGATATTAATTTTTTTGCAAGTTGTTTTCTCGAATACACGTTAAAAATGATATAATGTTAACTACTCATCCGACGGAGACCATTAGGATTAGTGTTGTAAGTTATACTATTACCACAATAAGCAACACCAGTTTACCGTAGCTATTAAGTGAATGACTGGCGTTTTTGTATTATTCTAAAACATCAAGGAGATTGGATGTATTCCGCTTATAAGCAATCCGTGTTAGTTCTTTCGTCGACGTTTTCGTGTCCGGGGGAGTCGTATCGCATCGCACGGGTTATATTTACTATGAGATGACCAGCTGACGTTATGTATGTATTGACATGAGTTCTAATTTCTAATATCAAATTGTTCTTGATTGCAACTCGAATGCTAGTTCTAAGGGTACGGGGCCAATGTTTTTCATTAGTCAAAACTCAACTTGTGTCAGTTCCCCATCGCCGTGACCTGCAATGCAATTACTTTATTAGTAAAACGAGAATGAGATGGTTTTCAAACAAAATAACTTTTAACATGTAATTTATTAAGCGCATTTCATGCTGACTATGGAATTATTGTATATTCTAGCAATTTAGTTTTAGACTTAGCTTTTGCAAGTGTCGTAATTTGAAATTAATAATGTTAAGGTGCATTTAATAAACCGTTCTATAACAAAGCATCGTCATTTGGCACTATAATTAGTTCAATTCAATAATAATAATTAAATTAAATTATAATTTAATTAATTTAATTAATTTTTTTTAATTTGAATTTAATAAAAAAAAATTTTTTTTAATTCATCATAACTCATCTCAAAAATTTTGAAATTACGAATTTTTGAAGATTTGTCAATTTTATTTTGACCAAAGGGCCCTTTGCTCAATTAATAACCTTATGGAAAATTTCATGTAAAAAACTCGGAAAATAATTTTGCTTATGGAAGGAATACATGGGCATAATGCTTGCTAAGGGCAGGGAAGATGAGATATTTGATTTGATGCAATGATGTTTAACATTGATTGACACGGAAAGCATACTGCATAGATAATGTGGAGATGTGGTAATATTTGAGTGGATTGACGTTTGATTTAATTTGATTCATTGCTAATCGAACTTAGTAAATCTCAACATTCCTGGATTACAAATTTGCAGGTTAGTTTTATGTAAAAGTTATTCTCCTATTCAGCAGAGGACGCAACGCACAAAATATTTTTGTTCCGCTTGCTCTTTGTGAAAGAAACCATCGATAAGGGCCGTGGATTTGCATGATTCGATTTCAGTACCCTTAAACCACATTTTTAGAATATAGACAATAATAAAAATTAAGTTAATCGGTAGCGGGAAATGTAAGGCCAATATTGATTATTGCTATATTGGATTGAAAGAATATCACATTATGGAGAAATTGTTTTAACTGAAGATGAATGAATAATATTTGATTTTGGTAAACTACTTGGTTATAAATTGGTTTTGTAACTGGACTTCTTACATTTTGGAAACATTTTTCTGGACAATAAATAGGAATATGAGAGATATTCAGGATTTGGAGTTCTCAGACATGAAGGTTTTGAGGAAAGGGAAAGAAAGTTGGGAGGTGTAGAGGATTCATGACTTATTAAGTAGAAGAGATAAATTTTGCAGATTTGAGTGTATAAGAGGAGAGAAACTGATGAGAGGAGAAAAGTATACGAAATTTAAGGGTAGTAGTCGTCTTTCCCCACAACCATTAGATTTGCTCCTACTATTTATTTAAAATTCCATTCGAGCTATGAAAAACTTAGGACTTTGCTGTATCTGAGTTGATGAATATTGGATGAAGGAAGAAAGCCGAGACATGGAGAACTCCCAAGTGAGAAGTAGCGGAAATTTAGTCAAACTATCGCATAAAAAGTCTAGTCCATTCCATATCCTATTCACTCTGAGAGAATTCCTTTGGCCCCAACCAGGAAACCAGAAAGCTACCACACCAAACAAACTCAACTCGCACTATACATTAGATCAGATCACATGCTTGACTAGAGATGCACTCATTTGACCCTCCTCTTCTACGGCCGCAATCCCTGTCTATCAATTATGGATTATCTGAATCACGACTCTAAGCAGTCAAACCAATTCAGGTTCATCCTTTGAAAAATGAAATTTCCCCGTCCATTCGTTTTCTCATTGAGAAGGTGCTCCTTGCTCTTTTTCCATTTTTTAAGCTTCATCGCCATCATGGAGGTGGAAAGAAATGAATCGAAAATTCATGTCTAGCCTCTGAGGCATAAATTTTTCTTCTTTTCATTTTCTCATGAAAAGAAGAAAGAACATGGTTCATTTTCCTTTCAAGATTCCCTCCCGGGCTTGAGTACGACTTCCTTTTCTTCGGAATCGCTAATTAGGTCTGAACCTTGTCAAATTCCCATCTTAATTGCCTCTTAATTAGCTAAATCTTGGGAGAAGAGAGTAGATTGGTGGAAATAGGTTCTCTTAATCTCATCTCATTCTATGTGGAAGTGTTTAATTAATGATTATGTGGTTGTTTTTGCTGAGGCGGAGCATTTGGCCAAAGCCCAGCCATTCCTCAGATTTCAACCTCTCCATTTCCCTTCTTTCGAGTGTGGGGAAAGCCTAGAAAAGCTGAATCCTATCCTCAAGAAATCCGAATCACACAGGTACTACTCATACAACATAGGAGTAGCTAAAGTCACCACCTGTCTAGCTAATGCATTTTGAAATGCATTTTTTATGATGCTTCTTCTTCATAGACTCAAATCAATCGCTCGCACTCTCACTTCCCATTTCGTTTCCATTTTCCATCATCCTGTTCTTTCTCTCGCTCTTTCCATGTACGTCTGCTGTCTCCGTTCCCATGAAGATTTATTCTTTTTAGCTTTGCATAATCGCCAAAGTCTACGAATGCTAGGTGCTTATTTTTTCAAATGGATTTTCCTACGACCCCATCAACTTCCCATTTTAATACCCCTACCAATACATTTTTTTGTTCTTATTCTTTCCTCGATGAGGACGGGCTGAAAGACAATGAAATTCATTTAGACGTTTACAAGGAAAGGAGTGGTAGAGATAGGAATGTAAAGACGTTGGGGAAACTTGATTTGTCAGTAATGAGGATAGGGTCCTCGGTAAGTCTTGGCAAATAGTCGGATGTCTTTACAAGGACAATTAAACTGTGATTGCTCTACTAATTTGAGTTGGACCAAGACTTTATCTTGGAGTGAGGGATGGAGACAAAGTAAAAGCTTGAGCAGAGGACTTGAGGGAAAGTATTCTTAGATGGGAGGTTTTAAGAAGGATAAGAAGTAGATAGGAGGTGGGTGGGATAAGATGAGTCTTTTGTTTTCCAACCAAGAAGAGAGTTGCTATGGGGACTCGGTTAGAACTGAGGAGACTAGTCGGATAGAATAGCAACCATGGATAAGGATGCCCAAAGACCGCAGGTTCTAGAGGAGATGGTCCTATTTTCTGGTTGAACGATTTCGCAGAACTTTTCTCGGCATGGAGCACAAAAATCTCAGCTTGAAGTTTCTCGTTAGGAAATCATGATTTCCTCCTGTTACAATGTGTTTTCTCCAGATTCAAATTTCTTTCTTTGAAACCCTACTAATAATTCAACAATTAAATTCGGAAGAAGAAAGTTGGGTATGACAACCCGCATTGAGTGGCTATACAAGTTCGGCTTCATATGTTTCCCTTTCAATATAAATATACCCATTATTAGTTTTCAACCCAATTTCCTGCAACTGGGATTCAAGTCATTCTTGCGGATAACCAATTTCGATTAGCAAAGTTTTGATGTATGCGATATATACTGGAAAATATGACGAAGTGTTTATGTCGGCGAATGAGTGATTTAAAACGGAAATTATGAAGTAAAGAGTATTATGTAAAGAGTACTACAGTTTATTCAACCAACTTGTATTAGGAACAACAACGACATTAGTGGTTTAGTTATTGACATGCATTTGTCCGTAGAATTTGGAAGGTGAAATAAGTGTATGTGACTAATAAAACCCAAGGCAGGTCAAAACAATAATATAAGTACTACTGCAAGTACAGTGGTCGCCTTATAGAACGGAAAAGGAAAGTAGAAAATGTAAAATACCGTAAATGGTCGAATAGGCGCCTGGGCTCGATTAAGCACCGGGTCTGGAAGCTGAAAATAGAAATAAACGCCGGGTCCGTATAAGCGCCGGGCCCAACTATGACTTCTCTATGCTTTAATTTCAAATTCAAGCAGGAGGTTGATCATCCCGACTACGAAAGTGATTTAGAGCAATGATTCTTCAATTCAGATTTGTTTTTCTCGATTTTCAAGAGAACTTACTTGTAAAAATAAAAAATAAGACTTGATATTGAATATAAGTTCTGGTAATTAAAACCAAATTATTAAATTAAACGCCGGGTTCAAATAAGCGCCGGGACTCGATTAAGCGCCGGGTCACAAGGGGCCAAATTTAAATAAGCGCCCGGGCGGCTATTTGGTCATTTACGGTAGTCTTGATTGGCCCAGTGTCCATACGTCCACGGATGTCAGAGCTGACTCCTTGTATCTTCTGAGTCCCACCAGTGCAGGTCACTGACTTGCCACAAACATTTGAGCCAGTAGCATGTCATTCATTGATCAGAGTTGCCCACTGGTCAGAGTACTCAGAAAGCCCATGCAACCTTGGGTAATTCTTATTGGGTAACTCAATAAGCAAGTACAGTACATGAACATGTACTCATGTGTGAACTCTTCCTTTGCAGGGGTTCCCCAATGTATTTTTATGGGCCATGCAAACCTAGGTAAGTTATGTTCGGTAGGCGAATAGCGTGGATCCAGACCCTTTCCCTATGGTTAAGCTACGGACAAGTGGGTAGGCTATGGACCCATGGCTAAGCAAGTGACTAGGCGCAAGGCTAGGCTATGGCCTAATTCATATTAAATAAAATAACATTATAACAAATACAGAATTCCAAGACAAGGCCAGAACTCAACAATATGTACAGGTTAAGTTAGTGCTCAAAAACGACCATAACCCGGGAATTATTAATTAAATTTAATTGTAAGCTTAATATAACCCAATGTCCAACGACACACCACATGTCGTTGTTATAAGGCTGATGTAGTTGACATTTATTACAATATTGTTTAATACACCAATCGTGAATTCCATGGAATTTCAATCTCAATTCCCCCGTTTCTTTCAAAGTATTTGCATAGCAAATCGTCCCGTTAAATTTCTCACGCGGACTTGGAAATTAACGACGATAATATTTTCACGTATTTTTTCCGGAATTGATCCATAACGAAGAGACCATAAATGTGGCGAAAGGATATAAAGTGACACGTGGCGTGAGATGGTTCTATTCAACGTGTGTTCATGGCTTGTACACAAGTATGAGAACCTCCGAAACAAGGATCCAGGAATTATTCGCATATATTTTTTAACCTTTTAAATAAAACTACAATCTCCAAAAATATTAATTGAAATATGATTTCCTTATACGTAATTTTAACTCTCTCCTAACTACTCCAATGTTTGGAACGGATCGAATTGGAAGCACTGTAATTTGTATTTAGGAACTTGAAAATTGTCACTAGAATTAGTATATGCACGGATCCCTGTGAGATGGTTTTTGTTCGCCCGTCTCCTTCGTTTGTTTCATGTCTAACAAAATATCGCTTCACCCATTCTATTACAGTTAGCATGTGCTACGGTTGCAGTGTTCACTCTTGAAAGTAAGGGGATATGTTTTGTGTCTTGACAGAATGTTTAGCAAATAGAGGCGTCCAGACACAAAAAATTTCTAGTAATATAAGTATAATATCATTTAAATAAATCTATTCTCTGTACATCATCATTTAATTTCAGCCATTTCTTCATTATTTTATATCGATCAATTTTTATTTCCCTCATATTCTTTCATTAATGTATACTTATCAGCCTAATCACTTGAGTTTGACTAAAAGGTTGAGGAGTGATTCACTAGGTTTTACCTAGGACTGGACCAATGAGCTGAAAGTCTTTTTAGTCTCAGTGCCCGTATGCCTATTTGCAATCCACCCTTGGAATTTGTACATGTTATGACTTCAAATTATCAATGAATGAACTATCCCACACATGGTGCTAGGAACGCCTATTTCTATGTTTCTCTTCAACCCCACATGCCCAGATGGGTATTTGCTGTTAACCATTGGAAGGATTTTAACAATTAATTGTTTAAAATGATTATGAAGTTTAGCACTCACCGTAAGGATTTGTAAATTGTGCATTCACAAGAAACTCATTGTAACTAAACTTAATATGGACAGGGTCCGGTTCCACGCGTGGAACTATGGTTTTCATATGAGTTACATTGGCAAAGTTTAGAGTCGTTATCTCTGGTTTGGACGCTTTCCTATTCGCCTACCCAATAAGATTCCCCTTGAGTTGCATAGGCAAGTTATCAACACGGAGAGCCCTAGCAAAGGAGAGGTTCCCACCTGTTCAGTGTGTTTGAAGGTTAAACTTTGTATGTCCAATGTGTCCAGCAGACCTCTACCTAGGCAACCCTAGCAAACAAATTATTTTATCTCTAGCTTCTTGAGTGACCACACAGTTCTTACGACAGCTAGTCTAACATTTTTGTTAGAGTAATTTAGGAAGAGCTCCCTTAGTACTCTAGTAAATTTACTGAGTACATTTAAGAATATTAATAAGAGTTTTTTAGTCAAGGTTTCTTCTCGGGAATATGAATAAATATAATTAATTTTTTGAGCATTGGCTAAGCCTGCCTTTGGCAAGGCTATAGCTGCTTTAGCTAGGCTATGGCAGAAATCAGCAAGGCTATGGCGAGTATTTGGCTAGGCTATGACAATCACAGGTATTAAGGGGTATAATGAGAACACAATGAGAAGCGAATCAATCAACCGATTTTAAACATAAAAATATTAGCAGAAATTGCTATCCTCATTAGCAAGCTTTTCTATCCTGATTACTAGACATTTTTGCACTTATTAACAAAAAATTCTATCCTTACTAGCACACATACATTCATACAAATAAAAAGAGTCATTACACTTTCACAAGTGAACATACACGTTAGGACATAAAACCATAAGAGCTCTTAACTGAACAAGTATTAGTGTCAGCCAATAATGGATAACCCAGAGGAGGATGACAGGATGGAACGAGAAGAACCTACGGAAGATCAGCCACAATCAGCACCATTACCACTCATTGATTACGGTGCCCCGCCAGAAGTATGGGTCCCCGACATTTGTCGTCGTCTCCAAGAGGTAAGGTTTAAAAATCAATTGTTACCATTAATCACCATGACTTAATCTCTAATCCAAATTGTTTTCATTATTAGCGTACTACTCGGCCTGGAGAGTTGCTCAGCCGTATCCTATACGCTTATCGGAACAACATCCAAGCCCTAAGCAATCGCCTTCATGTTCCAGTCCCAAAATTACAGGAATTTATTGATAAATGGAATGAAAGGATGGGACCTCGATTGTACACGTCATATTTACAGTCTTTGGCCGAACCACAATCGTCAACGTCTACCTCAGGACAACAACCGACAACATCATCAGAGCAGCAAGCGTCAACATCCACTCCACAACCTACCACGTCCACGTCGGGAAAACGGCCAACATCGTCACGAGAACAGCAACCGTCAGCGTCCAGTCCAAATCAGGAACAGCCAACAGTGGTGGACGAACTCCAAGTCGACTCAAAACAAGATTCTGATGTTGAAGAAATAGACGGGGATGAGGATTCTGAAGGCGAATCAGTTGCCAGTTCAGTTGCTAGCACAGGATCCAGTCTTGATGGGGACGATGCATTCAATGAAGATGATTTTGTTGATGTTGATGATTATGAAGATGACGACGAGGAGGATGGTGGAGGCAGTGTGACTGATCAGCCAGTGACTAGCCGAGCTGTTGGTGTAAGAGATAATGAGTTCTATACAGAGAACGGAATTCCCATTAGATCTTGTCTCGTTTTTAAACGTCAACCACAAATTAAAAAAGGAAGTAAGTTGTATAATTATATTTCTTTTTAAGGAAACGATATCTGCTGTGCAAATAATCATAAGGTTATACACAAAACAGTTCAAGCAGAGTTCCATAAATGGTTGTATTCATATTATTTAGCTAAGAATTACATGATCCGTGAAGCAGCCATCGAGCTCATTAAAAAAGATCTGATCAAGAGAGGCATTGATCCTGGCCCTGACTTTGAATTAATGGACAAGCACAAAAAGGATTTGATTCGCATAATTGATACACGGATAATTCCAATCGGCAAAACTCACACTATGGAAATTGTGAAAGGGATAGGAAAAGGCGACCAGGCACGTACCGTCAGAATCAGGAAGAATGGCGAAACTTACAGTAAAATAAGCAGAGGAAAGAATAAAGGAAAATTAAGGAAGAGGAAAAAGGCGCCTTTTAAACTTTGCAAATATAACAGTAAATCCTATTATTCATTAGTAGATTAAGCTATATATAGATCATGATCTAATAATTTGAATTTTTAAATCGGCCAGACTGTTGGAAACCTGCAAATAAGCTGGACTATTGTTTGTACCACGCAAGTTTTAATAATTTGAAAGTAATTGTTGCAACCCACCGTGATGTCAAAAACACAGACGAGGATGTCATAGTCATCTCTTCGTCCAAACTTGTGGAAGGCGAAAATGATGCAGAATTAAATGCCGTCAAAAGGACCATCTATAGGGTGATGTCAAAAGAACCTTACAAAGTCTACACGGCGTCCAGACCCCTCACAAAGGAAGGAATCCCTAACTTAGATTTTCAACCAGACTGTTTTAAATTGTGTCTTACCCCAAAAGAAGCATCAGAAGAGAAATCTCGCTGGCAGGTAATGTTAATACAAAAAGTCACAAGTTGAACAAAAACTTAAAAGACCTTACATTTTGCTAGTTGGCAGCAACTCTAAAGAAACTAACAGCTAACCATTTTGGGAATTCAAAACAAATTTCAATTTTGACATCAATGTGCGGGATTCCTAAGACGGAAAAACAAAAGGCGCTCCAAGCAATCAGGAAAGAAGGAATTGAATTGACAGTTGAGAAATTGCCAGATGACCACGTGTACAATTTACCATCTTACCTCAAAGCAGCAAAGAATACAAAATACTCAGGCCAGGATAATCAATTGTACAGTAGAAGAGGAAAGAAAGCCATTTATGTTGGAAAGTCCGAACAAGCTGTCATGGCAGGAAGAAAGAATAGAAAGAGGGAACGCCAAACGTATGAAACATACGAAGATATGACTGGTGACAAACTCCAAGCCACAATAGACTTCATATTGAAAGACCCTACAGAAATATTGAAGGCAGAATCCCTTTATATTCTCGCAGCTGTCCTTGGATACCTCAACAAATTGCCATACGCCGATTCTAACAGAATTCTGGAAATAATCAATCTAGAATTTAAGCAATCCCTTCTCACTGCAGAAGATTTAGATAATCTCAACTTGATTTTTGAATATTTGTTCCACCACCGCCTTATATTTAAGCAAATTCCGACGGCCGTATAGTTGAGGAAAATCCTTTACACGATAACTAAACTTGTCATTCTATTCATCTTTTCGAAAAATAAAACTTTGTAGCGTTGAAATAATCTGCAGAAAAAAATCAGTGAAAAACTCCAGTATAAGATGTGCACCCAAGCCAAAATTGAGCAGGGATACTTGAATTGATTAGGTTAACACGTGTGGGCATCATGCATTAAAATTAAATGTAATTCGTATTTGTTCAAGTCTAAACAATAGCTCGTCTTTTTAGTCTTTAAGGTAGGTTTATAGTTGACGGAAGGGCATATCGTAAGGGGTTACGTACCGTGCCACAGGATCTAGTCCCCCCCTTTTGACCCCTGTACTTCGACCCCCTTTGCAGTTAGAACCTTCATTTCAACGGCGGAGGGTCACTCCGTCATTTCATTACGTTCCGTGAAAAGTT
>WJEZ01002938.1:0-12003 GCA_009869925.1 Thalassaphorura encarpata
AGTTTCTCCGTGTCATTTGTACATTTAGGATAGAGTTCAATACAATTCAGAGACGCTTGACCATCTTTGGCTGCCTTCATATATTTGAAGTACCGTAAAATTTTGGGTGATGTACTCACAGGACGTTTAAGCTCGCTTTGATGCCTATGGAATAAAAATTAGTGCGATTAATTCAACAATGCTCGGCATAAAACTGCAAAGACGTAAGAGTAAGTGCACCAATTGTGATGACGAGCACCGATACTAATTAATTGGGATGAGGTAAAGAATTAGAGAGAACGCATGTACCCATTTCACTCTAATTCATTTCATCCAGGGCGGAATTTATTAGCTCATTAAGATTGAGATCCTAATAAGATTCAAATTGGTTCGCAGTTCATTGTTGAATGTACACGCATTGATAGGTTTTAGTTTGATATTAACATCATAGGGGTGGAACATCTCAATAATTAAAACTATCCACAGCCATACTTAAGTATTTCTTTCCTACATGCTACACAGTACACAAATGCATTTTCAATTGGATGCGCATGAAGGGTTAACTGTACTGAAGGAGAATGCAATGCACCTAAGCAATAAATATTTTTATTACTCTTCCCACAACATTCCCTAGCAATTCTTCATTCTGCATCCATCTACACTTATATTAATATAAAGAATAAACTATCATTTTTTCTCCAAAATCCACTACTAAACATGAAATGAAATTCCAATTTCGTTTCTACAATTCGGCAAAATCCGAAATATAAGTGCAATGACCATAAATCTTTACCAAGCCACTGTGCAAGTCCAATAGTATACTAATTAGGAGGGGATAAGTGTTAATTATGAGATAAATAATTAAACTAATATTATGCATAATAGTTATATGCAATGTCCTGTAATACATAAAAGATAGAAAGCAAGATCGAGCGTTTGAGATTACGGTTGCGACTTGAGAGTTGAGACTAGAATAGCCAGAAGCCAAATGCCGTCGTCGCATCCTCTGACAATGGCAAAAATTTTATTGAATTGAAATGCTAATAAATCTCAATTGGTGTTGAGGACCGAGGTCCAAGGACCATAGCCATGAATGAATGCAAATTGTATTTTGCGTGTCTGAGAATTGAACAGGTGAAATTAAATAAATTATATCCATTCAGGCCTGACGTTGAACTAAAAATAGTCCGATGACATGAAATCGTATATCCATGCAGTGCAGTGTAATGGTTTGAAAATAATACAATTTCATTTTATTTAGATTTGTTCTGTCCCATTTCGAAGCATTTTCATGCAGAAAACGAATCCTATGAGTTGTAGCGAACTACTCTGGATTTTGGCATTCCATTCGTCAGACTTGACCTTAGCATTGCAATTTTGAAATGAAAGAATGAAGGTGTGGTCCTTATTTGCATAAAGATCACGACATGACAACCAAGTGGAGGACAGGAAAGGATGCAGGCAGGACAGACAACTTGACACACACGAAAACGAGGGGTGTAAAAAATAAAATTTCTCATGAAATTCTTCATTCCCATTCTGGTAATAAAGGAAAATGCCCAAATGAGTGGGACTGATGAACATGCAATGCCATGCAATGCACCTGCATCATGCAAAAGCAGAAGCAGAATACGGATGGACAGCAAGTCCCCAAAATTGTGACTTTGCGAGCATATGGGTCATTTTAAGATGGATGGAATTACGCGTTCTTAGTCACCCTAATGGATAAATAAGTCACTCACTCATTCTCAGAGTCTGCGATTACAATTTACAGTAGGACCGTTAGTGTGCGAAAGATTTGGAATGGACAGTCCAAGTCCAAGTCGCAATGCTAATGCCATCGCCAATGCCATTGCATCTTGAGAAGGTTATACAAATACCAGATTAACAAGAGGACAGTGGACACGAATATCCATCTATTATTTACCACCATGTATAAACTATATTAACACATGAGGATCAAATCTTATAGAACAAAATAGAAATATAAACAATCTGGGCGTATGATCCTACTCACGCAACATTGTCAGTTTTAGAATTCATGTTGGGCTCAAGACAACGCAACAATGCTAAACATATCTTCTGAATCCCTTCGCAAGGGAAACCATGCAAAGAGTTTAACAGAGGGCAAGAGGAATAAATCAGATTGGAATACAAATGCAAAATATCAAAGACTTTAATCGAAAGGATCGCTGAACAAAATTAACCCAGAAATTATGACTAATGGCGGATTTTAAGAACATGTAAAAGGCAAGGCGGCTAATAAAGTTACTTGCTTCCGGATCTTCGTTATGATAAATTGACCAAACCGTTTGTTTTTGTGAGTAAGATTTTTTAGGAAGAATAGCTTTTGTTTTCTTTTATATAGTGCATGATGGGTGCTGTACGAGTACGCAGACAGGATCGTTATGAAAATTAGTTCAGTTGTACTACGGCGATGCAATGGACCGTTTGTGTCCGCCAAGTTTTTCATTTTCTTTTGTTTAACCATCATCACTTTGCTTTGCTTCCAATTGCCACCCAACTTCAGTTAATTGGATCAGCATAAGAACTCAGTTTCTGTGTGAATTGTTTTTTACAATCAGGCACACATGAAAAAATGGGCCACATTTGCATTTTGCTCATGAAGACCAACCGGCCAAACTAAATGGCTAAGCAAGCCCAGCCGCCGAGCCCACCTCAGTTCAGCACGCATAATGCTAATGCATGATTAGTTTCCCAATGTTTTTCACACATACGCGTAAGCAAATGCAATGGAGTTCCACTTGGAATTTGTAATTAAGTAATGGCTGCTCATTTGAGCAAAAGGTTCCTTAAACCCACACTTTGTTTTTTTCTCTATTCACCCTTGAATAGAATATGATCGCGATGCGTTAAATTGCGTTACGTCGAACTTAGAGAGGAATCAAATTCCTTAAACCAAGACGTAACGAAAATGATGGTAAAAGTAAGTCAGAGCACTGGTCACAGGTGTTTTTTGCATACTCAGACTAAGCAAATAGCAAATGTACCTGAAAGACTCACTGACCTACTCAAGCCCCATAAGAGTAGACATACGAAATAGTCAGATCTCATGTAAGCAGCTGACTGGTTTAATTTAATCAAATTTCAGTGTTCGAAATTTTTCCAAGTTCCAGACGTTCTAAAGATATGACGCATATCGTATATGATCGATCATATACCATTGTCAAATCCGTGAGTTCTAACATTATTATGTTTGTGTTATGTACAGATGAATTATCTGAATCCTTCAGCTTCAGCTGCCTAGCCGATTGAGATCGGGATTGCATCTTGCATAGATAAAATCGTATTAACGTTTGTTGGGCCCCTGAACCCATAAATCTAACTGCTACGCACGTACAATAACAACGAAAGAATAAAATAACAATCACTTGGCCTGCTTCATGCGATATGTGTATTCGCATTGGCATTATGCAGTAGATTCGCTGCAGCAGTGGATTCTTATTTCACAAATTATGTCATACCTTGATAGAAAATTAATTGTACTAAAGATGAACAAATTTTGAAGCCTTGACCATGAAATGTTATATGGCACGTTTAAATAAAAATAGTCATTGCATTGATTTAAATATAAAGATTAATGTGCCAATTAGTTGTGATTTTTCTACTTCCCATGCATTTATTTAAATTACAAACACCTCCTCCCAAAATTATCGTGAATCCGGTCTCTACCCACGCATTTTTGTACACTACACAGTGTAGTGAGGACTACTGAGTTTCTCATAGGAAATGACATTCACGTTTATGTTTTGATGGTACTAAATTAAAGAATTAAGTCCTCGCTAAAATAACAAAACAGAGTACGACCCAGTCCCTGGCATGCTGACAAATCACTCTGAACGGGTACAGCGTACAGCGTAATGTTAAACTGAGCTGAGAATATTACGGTCAGCCAGATAAAACTTTACATTACGCCTTCATTAGGTCATCATAATAAAAACATTCTTTGAATTCAATAAATGTCTATTAAAATGATTATTATTTTTTTAAAAATCACTTACTTTGATAGTTGAGCAGAAAGAAGATTAGAATAAGGTGCGTATTTGACAGGGAATTTATAGATAGAGCAAACAGCTCTTTCTTTGCACCCTTCTTCCGTGAAACCTAAATGCATGAAAATGGAGTCTATCCTAGAGAGCAAAGGACTGTAGAAGGGGTCAAAGTTCTCCACTTCTTGTTTTAGGGCACTCGAAGGGACATACGAAGGGTCATCCTCAGTCTCATCCCCATGAGGGCCACTTGGGGGTGTTAAGAGGTCAGAATCCTCATCGAGAGAAGATGGTTTTGATATTTGTGTCCTTCCGTGATCCCAACCATGTGAGAATGAATTTGGTCCCTGTTGTATGATTGGGTTGTGACCATATTGAGTATTATGGGAATTTGAAGGGAAAAAACTTCCAGTCAACATGTTGGAAATTGACCCAAATGGACTTTTCTTGTCATGATTATAATCGTAAGCATTGTGAACTTCTGGAGGTTCAAATTCCAAAGGTTGTTCCCAACCCACGGGCTCAGATGCAGCAAATGGTGACCATCTCCCTGTCATGGCTTTAACAAAATCAAAGGGACTCATATCTTTGAAGAACCAGCTCAAAAGATATGCTTTGAATGCCAAGACGAATGGTGCGAAAATACTCTTAATTCCCAGGACGATCATTCCAACTGCCAGGCCAGCTAGGAAACTTGGTCCAGTCGCTACCGCAAATTCTGAAATACAAATAAAGTAAAAAAATATAGTCAGCGCATATAAACAGAATGAGGTAACATTGACCAACTTCTGTAATCAATACATGGGCAAACGAGTCAAGTAATTTCCTATCAGCGTCTTCTACATTAATCATTCAAATCAGAGAGGTGAATAAATATTCAAAGGACAACTTCTGCAATGAATACATGGGCAAACGAGTCAAGTAATTTCCTATCAGCGTCTTCTACATTAATCATTCAAATCAGAGAGGTGATTAAATATTCAAAAGGTGATCAATAAATCATAGTTTATCCAAATCTACAAATCGAACCTTGCCTTGCCTTGTTCGTTAGATCTTGTTAGTCAGAGTGATGAATTTTTTAATTATAATCTGGATCATTCTTCTAGAATGAAAGAATTGAGAGCAAACCTGAATAATTTCATCTTTCATTACAATCAAAGTCGTTTGTTGATTCTAATGGTGTGTAATTGGAATGAAGACGAATCTGTAATTTGTAGCAGCATGGCTTCTGAAGCGTACTCAGTCAGTGCAATAATCCTGATCCACATCCCTACCACAATGTAAGCCACAATGGCTGCTACTATCTGCCCCTACGCACACATGCTTAAGTTTGAGGAACTCAGCGTGGTTTTACGAAAAACTTGTTCCTAATTATTGCTTTGATCAATTTTGCAAGAACTAATTAATAAGTGTTCCTTCCTCAAAAGACTAGTCAATCCAGTTTTAAGGAAATAAGGAAATCTGCAATTCCGTAATTACGGATCATTGAATATGAATGAATATTCCAAATTTCTATCAAAATCCATATCCCATTGTCATCAGTTGACAATTTGTCCAAATAGAAGCAGTAGTTGAACCTGACCCTTCCTATTCCGCCTTCTCTTGCTTCTTGTTCCTCACCCCATGTAATCAAGTAAGTGTTGTAGTAGAAATGGATAAAACCAGTCTTTGTAGATACCAATTCATAAATTAAGACCTACTTTCATGTTGAGTTGACCAGTTATACTAAAAACGCAACTAGCCCTGTAACAAACAAGGTTTAATTAAGAGCACGTATTCTTTTATAATTTTTATCGACTGATTAACACTTACAAGGGTGAAACACATTCTCAAACAAATGGCACTTGTTGTATTTACAAAATTACATGAGCTTTAAAGAAAATGACCAAAGTTTTGAAAAATTACAATTTACACGTAGGGCGATGGCGGCAGGAATAATGAAGATGCGATGAATTGTCAGGCTAATTTGAACTGAGCATCCTGCGGTCAGTAATTTATCATTTGGTTTCCCTAAGGCGGAATTTTAACTACAAAGACGACAGACTTTTCGGTTGAATGAAGTTCATAGCAGTTGACTCTAATTTCCTCTTTGACGCAATGTCAAAAGTAATTAAAAGAATTCGGAAGCTAGCAGTGGATGGATAAAGTGAAGAATATTGGCCATTTAGTGCATTTTTAATTTAAATTGGCTTCGATTTCTAATTTTCTTAATTTAAACGGATTCCTAACCAAGTAATAAATTATAGATTAATTAACTTTGCTGGTAAATTTTATTGTTGAATCAGTATAACATAATACGCATGCAACAGCTACTGGCTATCAGATACAATCGTGCGTATTACACGCAATTGCAGTGCAGTTGAAGTTAACTTCACAGTCATGTTTGTTTAAAGCAAGTTGTAAATTGAGATAAGAAAGCGTTTGTTTAAACGTTATCCTAGATATCTGGTGGGCTGAAACATACATCAAAGAAAGAACAGAAGCCCAATACAGGTCAGGAATAGGATCTCAATGCAATGATGATCACAGTCATTTGTAAATATTTTCGGCAAATACAAATACAACCATTGAGATAAATAATAATTAGGTATTATTAAATGCATTGAAAGGATCCGAAGGAGTAAATTGCTTTGTTTATAAACGTTTAAAATTTAAAGACACTTGCGACTGGGTCACAACATGTCAATCAAATTTGGGAAATTTAATACTTGTAGAAGAAATATGCCAAAATATTGAATCGCATGCCAACTACTTCAATCAAGTTNGTCAATCAAATTTGGGAAATTTAATACTTGTAGAAGAAATATGCCAAAATATTGAATCGCATGCCAACTACTTCAATCAAGTTCATTTTTCCGATGAAATTTAAAAATTGAAAGTAATTTCCTTTGCAATCAACTGAAGACATGCATTCGTTGAGCTTATTGAAAAATATCCCTGCAAGTCACCAGCTAGTTAACTTTTTCTGACCTCAAATCTATATCACTTAACTCCATATTAAAACAAAGCGTGGATTTATAATGTGCATCGATTAATATTAATGATAAGTGAGTGAATCCTGATACTTTTGTTTTCTAAATCGTTTAACTTCAAATGCCCTTCGCGTCCTTCACGCCAAGTTTTCAGGTATTAATTAATTAATTCAAATTAATGATACTTGTTTCACAACTTGTGCGAGTAACAAGTGAAATTTTGAAGTGAAGTTTTTCACTACTGCACGCATCTACGTTTAACTTCAAATGCCCTTCGCGTCCTTCACGTCAAGTTTTCAGGTATTAATTAATTAATTCAAATTTTGAATGATACTTGTTTCACAACTTGTGCGAGTAACAAGTGAAATTTTGAAGTGAAGTTTTTCACTACTGCACGCATCTATTGGTCTCATTTTTCACGCAATTTTACTTTTCAATTCCCTCTTGACAGATCTGTTAAAGGAACGATTTCTTTCCTACCGGTTCAACAACTGTGTATCCGATTGTTTTATATTAGCGCTAATATCCTTGCAATTACATGACATGACATGTTTAACATTCTGAATGTTAAACCAAGTCCCATTGACGGGTTTTTTCATCTCAAAAGTACTTTCACTTCATTGCAGTAGTTTTGAAGAATCAATCAAAATTTACACGAGCTCATCCTCCTGTCTCGCGTACCACACGGCGGTGCAACAAATTAGTAAATCAACTTTTCCAAGATCGTTAAGAAAGTGAAACATGTGTTTTACAAAAGTTTATATATGTCCAATGTGTTCAATATGTCTGTCTACCCGTCAAATGTGATTAGGACGAAGGAAAGTGATTTGACGTTGACGTTGATTATTAGGATGCGCTCAACAGACACCAGACAAAGGCTGACAAGTTGGTGGAATTTACATAAATATTTGGGTAAAAGTTTAAGGTCAGTTTTTGTCTTGAGAAATTAGGTTGTGGTTGAAAAATTTGTAAGGGCGGTCAGTAGGAAGCTTAACAAAATATTAATCACGCAGAAGCTACACGATTCAGTAAAAATTGAAAATTTTCTAAAAGAGTTTAGCTGAATTGGCAATTATATCTTGGTGACTTGTGCTCTAGTTTCTTTATAAATTATTCTTCTAAGAATTTGTACAAACAAAATAAGAGAAGAGCTAATATTCAAGATGAGCAAGCAAAAAGAAGATTTGCATTGCAAAACGACGCTCCATTAGTCATTTCTAGACAGGTACATGCTTTAATGTTTTGGTACGCTAAACTGCAGTTGACTTTTTCCTTTTACGGGTGCAAAAATGTACAATTTACTCATTCCATTGCTACACTGCAAACTCAAAAGTACTTTGAGAGAATTTAACAAGAGTGTAAAATCTAACACAGCAATAATCATCAACAATTTTGGTTCATGTGTCATAGCCATGTCTGAGCAAAACCAGAGTGAAAGCCCAAGTTAAATGACGGAAACGTGTGCTTCAGATTCTGCCAGAAGGATACAAAAATACTTCCAAAATCTTTTGCTCTTGCACACTGTTTTAATTAGTGTACTGATTAATCATAGCCCATCTTAAAAATTTGACGGGCATTATTCTTCTAAATTGCACTTCGGTCATTTTTACAGAAATACTATTGTTGGAAATATCCCATTGTCAGTAGAATACTTATTGTTATTTCTTTGGAATCAAATCCAAATGATTGAATTGTTCGTGTCACCCCGAAGGATGGTTTTTGCTCAGGCAGCTGGCACTTGATTTTAGTCCTTCTCCTTCTTTCAACTTAATGTTCATTTTTCCCGTAATGTTTTTGCTAGTGCTAATGGATTATGTAAGTTTCGGACAGTTGCTGGTGTTATAAGTGCAGGCTTAAATGAGGGTGTAAAATTCATTTACCACTTCACTTAAGCTTACAATACAATTCAAATCCAATGGCCATGGTCATGGCCATGATGAGATGATGGAAACAGGAGTTACGGTTCCTTTTTTTGTTGTTATTTACAAGTGGTGTCAAAAAAGAAAAAAAAAAGATGAGTCGGAGAATGCGGTGGCTTTTATAAAAACTTCTTTTGATCTATGTGTAACAAATTTCTTTTCTTCATTAGCTTCAAAGGGAGCGACGCTGATTCTCCGTAAATTGCATAAATAAAAGTCGAAGTTGAACTCGAAAGAACTTGCTTCTTTTAAAACTCCATTTGATTCGATCGGTTTTGCCAAAAAGTTTTGCAATAGAAAAACTTGGATTCATTCCTAATTGTACGTCAATTTAATTGGGGCACTAAAGTAAAATCAAAGTAGCAGAAGTTATTTATGCAGTAGTGTTTGACTTTAAAACTTGAATGAATCGAATCATGGTGAAATATTCAACACGGGAGTGAATGCATTCATTAATCGTAGGCTCTAGTTTTTCACTAAAGATTGTGCGGTGGTCAATTGAATATTGATGAGATGAAACAGGAATCTTTGAAAATTATTTCCTTGCAATTAGTCTAACTCGCTAAACTAACTCGAGAAGGCATGATGGAAATTATATGAATTAACTGCTATCCCAGTTTAAACATTGAATTCAGTACAACCAAAGCCACAACCACAATCACTAGCTATGCAACAATGCAATGCAACAAAGTATCGGCACCGGCTGGCCAGTCAACTTTGGTTGACTTTGCATAGATTGAATGATGAACTTGATTCTCTACACTTACGGCACGTGAAGGAAAAGAAAGTAAAGATCAACACATAGAAATTACAGAAAAAATCTAGAGTTGGACATGGAGTGAAAAACTAGTTGATGATGAGTTTGTAATTTTATGGGACCTTACGAAGAAGCAGAAGGATAATGAATGATGGAATAGTGATGAATTGAGCCTATTGACCATTGACCAAGCATGTGCCGTTCATGATCATCGGTCATTTGAATTTCTCCACATCATATCATAAACAATATCTACTCAAGCAACAAAAATTATCCGCGAAATCACGTCACATTTATATTTCTTGTTTTAAAATGTTCACACTACAACAAAAAATATGTTTCATTGGTCCAATAATACATTTTTATCTCTGTCCTTGCCAAAAGGAACGTACTTGACCCAGAAAAAATTAATGTGCCATGTAGCTAATCTTTTTTTACTTTACTTCCTCATATTTTACAGGGATTTGTCTAAATGAGTTTTCCGCAGGTTTATTGTTATTTCTTCTACTACATGTGTGTTGTATGTACGTGGTCGTGGTTTTAGTTTTTATTACGACTCTTGAAATGACTTTAGCTGGGCACCCAAGCCTAACAAACTGACAAACAGCTGAGGGATGTTTTCTTGTCAAAATTTACACGTGGAGCATCTGTTTTACATTGGAAGTGAATGAGTTAAAAATTGAACTGGGTCGGAGAAAGTACTACAAATTATAATGCATAAGGAAACTGCAGGATTTTACTCGAATTTAGATTATGGGCAGGCTTCTTTGACCAACAAGGAAAACTCAAATTTAGTCCGAGAAAGTGGTTAAAAAATACGTCATATCCTGAATCTTGTATTTTTGCTGGTTTGGATTTCCAATTAGCTAAGCTCTCATTTTTTTAAGGAAATCGAAGAAATAAATTAATCCGAATAATTGTTTCTCCCATAATACAAAGTCTAATGAAATACTACAAGGATGTTTGAGAAAGGGTGAACTTGTACATTTTTCTTGCAAGGGAAGCCAAGCAAAGTAAAAACTAAAAACTTGATTTTGCTCTGAGTGAATGAGAGGTTTAGCCACAATTGCATTGGTTGCAATACATGGAAGTAAAAATTCTACACAATGCGGGTGAAGGATGATTTTTGAGTGTATCAAATCTTAAAGAAGTTTTGCGACTTGTCAAGAAAAACTTTCAAACACGATTCCCAAATCATAAACCCATGTCCATCATCTTCTTCAAATTCACACATACTCATTTCTATAATTCCATACAAGTGAATTTGTATCAATTTCCTTAATTAACCATAACGCACGTTCAGCAATTTGAGATCTTCAGTTTTAAGATGAAAAATATTACATTTCATATCGAAAAAGTAACTTTAGAAAAAGTTTGACCGCCGGTATATATTTATCACATTAAAGATGTCACGTATGTCTTTTTTACCAAAACCTTCTACACAAATGCTTCGTTGACCTCAAGATTAAAATTCAGAAGCAGCATTACATTAATTCGTGGGTTGGACAGTACAGTGTATGTGTGTGTGTGTGTTTTACTATGCTACGCAAGCATACGAGTCCTCGTTTAACCTTAGGAATGGGCAGATGAGTTCAAAACTAGGTTAACCGTACCGAAGACTGAGCAACCAAGTTGAGTTCATGGATATATGTGTTGCTCCTATTATTATTAAACTAAAACTTGAATCTCTATCCAAAGGATTGGCAGCGATAAACACGAAAAGAATATTACATTACATACGTTAGAAAAGGAAACAAAGGAAAAAATCATCAAACCGGCAAAACTCAAGGATTCATTGGACATTGTAAGATTGTAACCCTACCATGCCATGCCATCAGAGATATGCATCCAATTTAACATTAACTTTTTTTAAAAAAAGCACCGCATAGCGGCCTCAAGGCTTAAGATTAATTTCAAGATGAGAAAAAAATGGAACTTACTCAATTCATCGTGGAAGAATGGGAGTTTGAGTTTAAGGTTAAAACCCGGATCAAAGAAAGTTCTTCCAGTCTCCAAATGCGTCCTTGGTGAAACATGGAGTTGGACCAAATGTGGGATTGACACTTGAAGATCACGGGATTTTGTGAACTCCTTAAATTTATGAAAAATTAGTTTGTCCGTAGGTTCGCCAAATTTCTCAATGACTCGATACACGATCTTTTCAGGCAAATTCTCAGGCATTAGCTCATCCTCGGTCAAACTCAGTGAACTCACATTGGCACTAGGGGTCAATTTAACAAAGGGACTAAACTCGGTCGAATTCTTTTTCAATTGAACCAGGAACCAAGAAATCCATTTGAGTTTCTCACAAGGAAAGCTCGTCGATGTTGTCTTGGCGGCTTTTTGTCGGCGACAATTTTTACGTT
>WJEZ01002939.1:0-12002 GCA_009869925.1 Thalassaphorura encarpata
TCAGTCGGTGTTGGAATAACTGTGGTAATTCCTCTGTAAACTCAAAACTTCGATCGAAACTTTATTATATAAAAATACATGGTAAAACACTTGAATTAGGACTGGGCTAAAGTAAAGTAGAGCAGCAAGGAATGTCATCAGACGTGACGTGTGTCCTTGAAGTTATTAGTTTTATTTCATTAGTTTTCTCTCTTTGCCTTGTGAAATGAGGAAACTCTAGTTTCCCTAGTCCCGAATTATAGGCTCCATGCACGCTTGCCCTCCTCCAGCAGGAAGAATTAAACATTCATACAAAATAATAGCCTTGTCTCAGCTCGTGAATAATTAATAACCAGTTCTACATGTTGGGTTAGGATAATGCATAGCATGTTTGAATTGAAAATAATATTATTTAAAAATTGCAACATTATTTTATTAAAGAAAATTATAAAATAGTAACAGTAATTTTTTGTTCTTTAGAATTTAGAGACGACCCACTTAAGCGGGCACATCATTCCCAGCAACATGAAATCTATACGCGTCTGTGAAATAATTTCTTTAATGAATCTGCAAGTTTAAAAATAAAGTTTAGTAAAATATGACATGATTAGATGGATAAAAACAAACCTGTCCTTCTGGGTCGACGTAAGTATAAAATCTTTTCCTAAAAACTTTAATTTCATCTCCGACTAATCTTGGTTCTCCTTCTTGTTTTTTAGTTCCATCACTCAATTTGTATCTACAGAGATTGCCCTATAAGTGGAACTCGCTTAAGTGGAATATCCGCTTATGTGGAATAATTTGAGAAATATTGGTTGGTCTATGTGTTACGAGATATATTCAGGCTTATCGGTTATGTGGAATCTGCTTAAATGAAAAATTCGATTAAGTACAACAGTTTTTGACTAACTTGTCTGTTTTTTCTTTGGTTAAGTGGAAAATTGTAGTATTTTTAGCTATTTTGGAACTACTGGGCAAGAAGTAAAATAAAAAGGTGATTAAATTGAGGAATTAAACCTCAATTCCAGTCTTGCTATCACTCTTCCGATCTAAATCTGAGGTAAGGCATTGGATAATGTGGTGATTCTTCGGTGAAAATATGGATGAAAAATGACAATGACAATGAAATAAAATGACAAGACGAAAAAACAATTGTAGTTTGTGTTTGGTTTTTATAAATAATACTCGATTTTCGAAAATATGAGTTTTGTTTAAGTGGAAAACCGGTTAAGTGGAACAATTTGGTACGGTCCCCCGGCGTTCCACTTAGAGGTGAATCACAGTACACATTTACACGTCCGCTGTGTTGACTTTGACTAATTAGTCTTATAAATTCATTATACTTGTAGATAATCTAATAATTTTGTGAGAAAAATGATGCAAAAGATACACATGTGTCTTCATAATCTCAGAGTACCCCATACTAATGATTCTCCCGCGAAATACGAATAATCCCATTTAAGCTCGTGTTTAGAAGTTCGGGTTATTTTATTGTTGTAAAACTTTTTAACTCGTACGGTAATCCGACATTGTATTATTATTTTAAAAATTAAAAAAGTGGAATTAGAAGAAGATGGCTGCTAGACGAATGAGAATTAAGGCCATGGCAAGCATCCCTAGTGGGAATCGAGGAAGACCATGTACAGAACTAGAGAGGCCAATGACTGCACGAAGCCCTGGTCCAGGCAGCCCTTTTAAACAACATGACGGACCATGGTCGCCATCATATGCAACAACACCGAGTGAAGAACGTAGCCCCAGATGGGATTCTCGCCCTGGGACTTCTTTCCCCAATGAAAATCCTCTACCACTTCCAGTATTGCTACCTCCTCGAAGTCCAGGACCTGGAAGACGTAGAACTATTAGTGAACATAGTGCGGGATCAGCAGATGAGATGAATATAGTTTTTCCCCCTTCCCCAAAATCTAAGCGAACATCAAAGAGTCCAGAACCAAACAGACCCTCTCCTACAAAATCCCCCGGAATTAAGCCTTCTTTCTACCCATCTCGCCCTTCTCCATCGCATTCTCCTTCCAAATCAATATTGAACACTCCATCCCATTGGAGCGGAATATCTCCGATTCATGTTCCTCCTGGGAGCCATCCTGATTCGGCAACTCATCTCAATTTTCTCACCGCCGCCAGAAAATCGCCTAACCATTGCTATCGTCCGAAAAGTCCAATGGGATCGGGATATGAATATAATCGCCGACCAACTTCCCCACTGAAAAGTACAAAAAGTGCATCCATAGGAAACTTGCTTCCAGCACCTCCAAGCCCGAGTGGCTCTTTCGTTCCGTCATCACGCCACAACTCTGGGGACTCTTCTTCTGGTTTCGATCAACCTAGACGAACAAAGTCACCAGCAGTTCAGCATAATTTAGGAATGATTCCAAGTCTTTCAGAGCACGATTGCGGGAGTTCGAGCAATATGGGAAGTGGTAGTGAGACATTACGGCAAAGACTGCAGAAAGGAACGACGTTGAATACATCCAAGTACTCAACAAGTAGGAAAGAATTTTTAATTAAGTATATGGACAAGAAGCCAGAACCGAGTGAGCTAACAATTCTTCATTATACTTTTTGGAATCCACCGTAAGTGAATTTAGCTGTATTATTCAAAGATTGTTTGAGTTTCGGTTTTGACACACTCTTTGTTTTACCAGGGAAGAAGGTAAAAATAGAAGAGGATCGAAAGGTGAAGATGAAGAGGATATTTTCATTGGCTCGGATGACCCATTTGCAGGACTTCTGAATCCGGATCAAACCTTTAAAAGTATAGATGGCAAAAAACAAAGGTTTATTTGCAGAAGACGATTATGACGAGAAAAGCTTCGATGCTCCTCCTGCTGTTGGACCAAGAGTAAAAGTTGGTCCAAACGGAGAGATAATAATCGATGAACAAAGTCTAGTAAGGATTTACCTTATTTCTTTTATAAATAAAATTGAATCTAAGTGAGATTTACGCTTACTCTACTTGTATAGGTTGTTGAAACATCGGAATCTCAACGTGCGAAAAAACATCTTGCTGAAATTGAAACGGTTTCTGGGGCTGGATTTGAAGTAGGGTCGTACTGGGCTATACCGGCATAAACGAAATCCGAAACGTGGGGGTGATTGGTCGTCGAGAGGTATTTTTCTTTAACTGTTATTTGCATTTTTAGATATAATTTGACATATAATGGTCATATTGACTGACAACAACTTTGAATTGTAATTGCAGAAACCGTGAGATTCTATCGGGCCCTGAGCTCTTGTGGAACTGACTTTTCCATGATGACCCATTTATTCCCAAATAGAACTCGTGCAGAGCTTAAATCCAAATTTAAACGAGAGGATCGGAGAAACCCAGTACAGATCAGTCAAGCTCTTGCGTGTCAAACATTTGATCCCACGGACAAAATGACTTCTAGCGAGGATGACGAAGAGGAAGTGATTGCTTCTTCCTCATTGCCTAAGAAGTATATAAGAGCTGGAGGCAAAGGTAAAAAGAATCGGATGAACAAGCAAGTAGAGCCAGAGCCCAAACATTTTCCATTTGGAAGCATGACACATTTGAATGATAATACCATCTCTACCGTACATAATTTCGCAGTAAAATCAACGCCAAAGGAAGTCAGAAACCAAAGTGTTGTCAATAAGACATCGAACACGGAAGTAACTGATATTGGACAGGAACACAGTCGAATACATTTCCAACAGGGTTCAGAGAAATTATATAACCAAATGCGAGAGCAAAAGCAAAACCTTCAAGTTCCGACAAGTGTGAGTAGTGAACGTGAAATGGATACTACTGATTCAGGCCAAATTCATAATTTAACTTCGAATTCGTCAACTCAAGAGCCGTTTTCTTACCAACCCGATCCTAGTTGGACGCCTCCTTTGCAACCCGTTTACGGAAAACGAAGTAAGCCGAAATTTCCAAAGGGAAGACCAAAAAGTATTTTTCACAAGGACGCAGAACGACTGCCTCGTGAAACCTTGCCCGAAAAATTAGTTCCTGTTCCTACTACTACTACTAATAGCATAAATGACGTCCGAAAACGTAAGCCAAGGAAGAAAAGGGAAAAAACTTCAAAACCCAATAATAGCATTATTGAAACTGGACCGACTTCTGCTTCAGAGCCACTGTTTATTCGTCCAGATATATTGAGGTTCGACCCCTCAGATCCACTTGGTTTGAACATAATTCCAAATATATCCGAAGCCACCGACGTTCAAGTCGCCGAAATTGTTTTAGATGCTCCCAATTGCGGGACAATTCCACATCAAATATTCGATATTCAGTCTGGTGATCAAGTTTCCTCTAGTAGTCCGAACGTGCCTATTGAGTTAACACCTGGTCGGACTCAAAATGAGTCGTCCTTGGTACCAGAAGGTCAAAACCAAGAATCCAAATCAAGTACGAGATCTCAGAGAATTCGACCAATTCCACGTCCTCAGCCATATCGTGTACCTGGTCCTGGAGGTTAGCTTTTTTATTTTTACTCATAATTCATAATTCTACTCAAAATCATTCTTCAGCTACCATGTCCCTTGAATTCTGATTTATTGATTACAGGCAAAGCGAATGTTACAAGCTCGAGAGTAGATGAGATAGAAATTGAAATTACATGCTTATAATGACCGCATGAGTGAATTCGAAAATGTGGTGACATCATACTTCTCGGAATGGTGAGTGATGCTGAAGTTAGTTATTCTTTATAATTCCACCAATTTTGATCTTTGTCAACCACAATCATGGTTTTTTTTACATTCCAGTCAACATTTTTATGTACATATTTTCTTATTAAATACTTATCACCATACCGAATTGGACACTTAAGTTAGATTGATTAATATTGATAGGATGGAATTGTAAAGCAGATTTGCGCGTTATGTCTTAGGATACTTAACGTAATCTTTAACTGTATAATCCAAATTTAGTCGTTCTTAGCTGGGATTTTCTTTTGGTTGGAAAAGGATTAAAATGTGTTTTCGGTTTAAAAGGGTGAGCTGAACTCGTACTCGAATTAGTACTGGATCTACTGGATTTAGGAGTACTGGATTTAGAATTTGTTTTAAAAGATGATTTCGAACTTGCGGGTCGGGAGTTTGGTCCATTAGTGTAGGATTCGAGGTCATCATTTGAGTCGGATGAATCATACTCGAAGTAATCAAAATCCTCGTCTTCTCCGTAGGCCGGTTTTAGCTTCAGTCTTTGTAGTATGGCTATATTTTCTCGAATTACAGCATTGATATCTTCATTGGCTTGCTCGGTTTGACCTTCGAACTTTCCAAATATGTCATCCTCTACTTGGTGTTTTGAGGGTTGAGCAGAATCTTTCAAATCGTCGGTGTTTTCCATTGATTTGGAAGGGCTAACTTCTGAAATGTCTTTCATTCCGGTTTTTTGCGAATCTTGCATTTTTTCTGTAGATGGAAGTGTCAACGTTAAATCCAAATGCAAATTTTTAGTTCGTCTTTCCTTCGTGTCTGTGTCAGTACTGGAACATTGCAGCGGTTGACTGGATATGAAATTATTTACACAACTATTGACCTCTGTTGTATTTGTAGTATCGGTTAAGGTTACTATATTTTCAAAATCGAAATAATTTAGTCCTTCTCTTGGATCATCGATATTCGGAGGATAAACTTCATGTAAGACTATCAAAAGGTTCTGAGTTTGAGCCGGCATTGATTCTAATGATGTTTCATATGCTAAGGATTCATTCTGGCCGATTTCATCGGCTCGAATATCAGCATTTGAGTTACTTCTGGAACTTTCTCTGCTTTCATTTCTCTCTAAGTAAATTGGCTCTTCGCTTGGACTAAGAGGGCTCTTTGGTAGAGGACTTTCACCTCCATTTGAGGATAGTGAACCTCGTGGTGATGGTGACCATTGGTTTGGGCTGAGAGTGGTCAGCTTCGATATTTCAAGGTTGCTCCGAAATGGTTTCATGGGAGTGCATGGACTTGGCATAGGAGAGATGTCTAAATGTCCTAAAGGTAAACTTTGCTTGTCAATGACTGTGTTACAAGTATTCAGAATTCTCAAGTTTTGAAATTGGAGCTGCAAATTACAAAAATTCAGGTTGTTAAATTATTGGAATGCTAAAGCATATTATATTAGAGTAATTTGAAACCGTGAAGACAGACCTCGCAAATCCGCTGACTCAGATTTCCGTAAAAGCTATCGCTTTTCCCCAGCCGTGACATTTCTTCCAGGAAATGTTGGCTATCATTTGTATCAATGCATTTTGAACCATCTGAAGAACATTCTGAATCGTTTAATGTGAGCAACAATTTTTCTTCATTACAATCTTCAGAAGATGTTGAGCTCTTGGGAACCACAATAATTGATGGATCTGTTCTACTAGTTGTTTTATCTTGGCTTTCTGTTGAAGCCATTTGCCCCAAGGGATATTTATTTCCCGAAGGAATCCAGGCACTGTCTGACCCATTTTCATTCTCCGAGGTCGAGTCACATAATTCAGTTGAGCTTGACGAACTTGTTGTGTGACTTGATGCTGACGTTCGACGTTTTCTAAAGGTTTTTGGTTTTTTGCCTATTTTATCCCAGCCAACAGTCACTTGCTTAGCTCGAATCACTGTAGCAGGCACACCGTTAGACCTACTTGAACTTGCAGAACTATGTTTTCCACTAAGTTGTCTTCTTATTTTTGGTTTTGGTGAAACGACTTGTCTCTTAATTGGAACCGCTAACGTTGCCCTTTGCTCTCTCATTTGTGTATTTAGACTTTTGAGTATCACTGTGGTGGAGTTTTTCTGACGATGTCGAATGGAAGCATAATGCCTCTTCAAAGAGTCCAATTCCTTTTTGGCCAGGAAAAATGATTTATGAGGTGTATCTTGCGAAACTAACCCCCGGTGCTTTAGACGGAGATCGTGCAATCCCGGAAATGGAAATGGGCCGATGCTGACAATGCACTAGAAAAGCAATTAAATATAAAATATATTTATCGCGAGTTACAAAATTATATAAATTTGTTTTAAATGTGTATGTTGATTTTTAATTGTGCAAAAATAGACGAAAACATTTTAATTTTGATTATTTTTATCTTCATGTGATCCAAGATTTTATCAACGTGTAGAGTAATAAAAGTATATATTTATATAAAATATCCTGATGTTTGCTTTTTTACTTACCTTAACTAAAGCATTTGGATCCATGAGTCCAAATTCTAGTAATTCTCTAGTTACAACACCCATTACTGAATAAAATTCGTCTGTGCTAGTAACACACAGCACACGGCTGCAAGTATAGATCATCTTAATTAGTTAATCCAGATTAATAGGACAATAAGTATTGGAATTATAGTAATGTCTTCTCACGTTTCAATAGTTGCCCAAAGGACAAGGGCTGTTCTAAGAAGAACTTCGGATCCTTCGAGGAGAATTAAATCCCATATCTACCATAGAATAATTGGATCTGATAATGAAACTCATAGTTGCAACTAAAAAAAATTTACCCGCAGAACACTGTTGGTTGGCAGACAGTGTATGAATAAGGTTAGAAACCAGTGCATGGTGAAAACATCAGTAAGCGGGGGACTATCGTCACGCTTTTGGAGACGACTCAAGTGTGCGTTGAGGGATGGTTTACGAAGTTTTAAAATCTCACGAAATACAGCCATATCAACTGCCAAACCACGAAGACCTGGACTGAAATAGCCTGGAGGAATGGAATACTTAATGAATATTTCAGAGTTGACAAGTTTGATTAGTAGTATTAATGACTACCTTCAGGAAGAACCCCTTCAATTAAATAAATTAGTATTTTTAGAGTCAGTTTCTCATCTCCATTAGTCATTTGTAACAGCATGGCTCCAATCATGTTGAATCCTTGACAATAGCCAACAGCAGGATTCCATCGAGCATAGGAAACAAGGACTTGTTTTAATACTGCTTGTTTTGCCCCACTAAATCCTCTGCAACCAGTTCGATGTAAATCCTAGAGAATGGTTAGATAAATAAATCCGAAGGCAATCACGCCTACTAATGTTGTATGTGATCTGAGTGTTCAAATGAACCAACCTTATGTATTTGTTCAGCAATTTCAGCATCTCGACAGGTTTCTGCCCGACATTTAGTCCCGATACGTGACCAGTCAATCCCATGCTCAAGTAAATATCGATCCGCCAAGTTCTCCCACAACTGAATCATGCAATCAAACATCGAATAAGAATTTGGGAAGCAAGAATTGTTTGTGCTCTTTTTTTATTATGATGCTCAAGTATAGAATTCCAATTCAGTTAGTGCTTTCACTTGTTTTCTTGAATTAGATTAATGCACTGGGTGAAAGTAGAAATTCACATTTCTGACCACAACGTCGAGAATTTATAATGTTGCATTAGGTTTTGAGTTGTTTTGAGTAGACAAAGCTTTATAGTTAGTTTTCAGTCATTATATTTATTATATATTTAGATACATATAGAGCTTACTCGTATACGGAATTCACCAGGAACCCCACCGGGTAGTCTTGCAACCATTCGCATAGCATCACGCCATTGATGAAAGCCTGACTCATTGCAGCTATCCGCCTGCCCCAATATCATCAAAGATCCATCATGTCCTTCTGCAAATTCAATAATATGAACAAATAAATAATCCATATATAACTTGTCTAATGCTAATATATTCAAATTCCAAAATATTTTTAATTCAGCATGGAGAAACTTTGACGGTCATCTTATACATAACAGTTAACCCTTACAAGGTATTGACTGAATAAAAAAGTTATTATCTATCTTATACAATAGTTGGTCGTTTAAACTTACTCCGATCCAGGTTTTGATCACCACGGTTAATTGGTAGAATTTTTCTAATCAGGTTAGTCACCATTTAAAATAATGTGGAGGATAGAGTTATACTTACGGTTCCCACTTGGAGAGTGTTTTCTAATTGAGACATTCGGATTGCCATATGAGGCAAAAGTCTTGAGGGAATTAATCAACTCTGCCATGTGATGTGGCTTGTTCTTTTCATTCACTGGTCGATTAATATAAACATAACTCCTCCAGCTGACATATTTTACCGACCCCTACAAACCACAAAGGACTTTTTATTTAGTTTATATTAGCACGCATTCATTAGTCTAAATTTGATAGAGCTCCTACACTATAATCCTCTTGCAAAATTACAAATCGATTCAACTTGTATATACATAAAGTCCAGGTTAATATAAATATTCATCCTTGTCGTTCTTAGCAGAGCTCAGCTCGGTGGTTCTCGAACGGCACACTTGTCACAATATTGCTATTATCAGCGGTGGCAAGCCATAACGCATAATATGAATCCAGATGTGGTTTAGATAGTCAGCCTCAGTCCTCCTTGGCCTGTATATTAGTCTCACTACAATTAGGATAAAACATTTGTTAGGCAGGGTTATAAACTTTTGTACAAATGAAGGTTTAGTATAAACTCAGTCCAAGTCCTTCCTATCAGATGTACCACAAAAGTATGATCACTTTTAGTAGCAATTTTCACCAAGCTAACTAAAACTAAAGTAAAGCGAACAATGCACTTGTTTGAATATATATGACCTTCCAGCATGTACAAGGAAATACAAATTCCAGCAAATAAATTTATTCTTTGAATAGGACAAATTTTTCCAAACGTGGAACAATTGTACACTATTGCAGTTATTCACGTGAATATGGAACAATATGTTGCTTAATAAATGCACTTACTGGATAGAGTAACACCTAAAATGTAAAATAAACCCATCTGGATGGAAATGTTCGACGCAGGTAAGGTACGTGTGGGTCTTCTACCTATATCCTATCCGAAAGGCTCTTCCCAATTTGTGAAACCGTCCAGAGTTGAAAGGAGAGACTGAACCGACTTTCGGGTTTTTCTTTTTCTCTCCCGGACTTGCTCACTGGAAAGTTGACGAGAGAAAGTTGAGTCTCGTTGAATTGGGCAAGGCAAAATGAAATGAGATAAATCCAACTAGCGTACGGGTCGAGATTCCGCTACTGTTCGTTCTTTAAACCTTTGACGAAGGGAGGTTGATGAGACTTCTTTAAAAATAAGTATTGTCAGTATTGCATTAACAATCCTATTGGATGAATGCATAATTTTTTTCTTGTATCCACTTTTGCTGTACAATTTAATTTTTATTTTTCAAAATCTTTATTCATAATTGTAATATGTTTACTATTCGGACAACGCTCCATTCCAACACAAGGGGGTCCTTCAAATTTGGAATGAGAATTTGACAAGCAGTGTATTAGTTGAAAAGTTTTCTGAAATTTGTTCAAAACTCGGGGATATGTATCTGATATATGATCTTGTGATGAAATCGACGAAATATGAGTGCACTTGGCAAATGAGTTACTCGGTAGTCCGAGTATGCATTAAATTTGCATAAATGTTCCATACGAAAGTACGGTACGGATCGTATTGTGGTTCGCACCGAGCGAGCAACAGCACTTAAATTAATTATGAAAGCTTTGGACTCAATTTCCATCTCTGCATGTTAAGTCTCCACAAAGTATGGCGAGTTAGCCGCTGGACGATGCCTGCAAAGTTGGAAGACTTTCTTAGTTCGAGCTCGGAATGCAAACGCAAAGAACGGATGGGAAAATTTTTATACGCTTTTAAGAATTGAAACTCCTTTGCTCACAACTAGGACGCAAGTAGTATTAGAACAAGTAAATAACATATATGTACGTATTAGCTCTGGTTATGTCAAAACTATAATTAAACTTATAAACCATCTAAAATTCTGCGGCAATTTTCTAAGAAATTACATTTTGGAGCATCAACATTTTACTACATTTAACTACAGTACTGCGTACTTCGTATCACACATCCTTAAATACTTCATTTTAAGAACTTGAAGTAATATCATATAAAATTCCAAGGCCTTATTCTTGCTTTCTACTAGATTTTACCACCGCCACCATACTCACTCGGATCGATAGAAGGAACAAGATTCAAGTGCTTCTGGACCGACACTCAAGCATTTTGACCCTGAAAAGTCAGGACCGGTTCCAGCGAGACCGGACAAGGATACTAACTCTCCCAATGGGACACAAAGTCAAGTTGTGCTTTCAATTTCTTTAAGAAGGGTTGTAAAAATTATTTTTATTGCACCAAGAGAAAAAACAAAATCCTGCATAGCAAACAGTCCCACTAAATATTCCTTCCCTCTACTGAACTCTGCTTTCACCAAGTATCTTTCTGTTTTCTCGCAATCTTCGCATGAACATATGTACTATTTCTTAGCTTATGTCTAATCTCAACCATCCTAGTTTTCTCGAAAAGAAATATGTTGTTTGCATTGGATGAGCTGGTAGGACGGAACTGAGTAGGATTTGTTGGCCTGTTACTACGACTAGTCTGCAACCTTTCACCTTTACGCTTTCTGCTTCCTCTTCCCACGCGTTGACATTTCCTACGCTAGTTAGCCATTTCTCTTGGGAAGACTCAATATACTTGATTAAATTTGTTCCATTGAAAGGCAGAAGCCAAGTACATTGCAGCATCGTAACTAAATTTAAATGTAATTTTGAGTAATACCATATACCCTATCGTAACGTCATATAATGTCAATTACTTTATATACCACGCACAATGAATATCTAGCTTGTGCCACTGAAAATTTGGTACAACTAAAATTGGCGTAACTCGAAAGACTTTTGAAGAGCAAGCGGCCTTGAGTTCTTGGCCTCAACCTCAACTCGAATCTTTACTCATTTAGCCCGATACAATTTACAGTGAAAGCAGTGTGGAGAAAGTCACCCTTCCAGCCTACACTGTCAGAAGTTTCAGAATCTAATTTAATTTAATTTGTAAAATACTTGAAACTCTCCAGTGTTTGATGTTTGAATGGTCTCAAATTATGTTCAAAGACAAAAAATTTGATACATGAAGACATAAAGACTGATTTTTATTTATACCTTAAAACTAGGACGTGGGTAGTCCCGTCACACGGGAAAACACAGATAGGGCGAGCTCGTGAGACCATTGAATTTTAAATGCAACCATAGAACTCCTGACACTTTCAATTTCTA
>WJEZ01002940.1:0-12000 GCA_009869925.1 Thalassaphorura encarpata
TCGAGTAAAATGCCAGCATGGTAATATAAGGACAGAGCGATCGTATTGTGATAAATAATAAATAATATGAGACTAGGGACAATAAAAATATAAATATGAGAAAAATATTTATTTTTATGTACAAAAAATAATAATTTAGCTATGGGCCACGTCTATAGTCCCATGTCATAAAGGATGAAGTTTCTTGATCTCATTTTCACTCTCTATCCAAATGTTGGGGCTTAGGCTTAGAAATCGGGAAAACCCACCCGTCCCGGGTTAAAAAAAAGGAAAGTATCAAGAGAAAGCACAGCACATTGTCAAAAGCCATAGACAGGGGGAAAACACAATGAAATAAATCCGAGAGGGTTCCTTTTGCTCAATAAGGATTTAAGTCAAGTCAGCTTGGCTATTGGCTTGGCTATTGGCTAGGGTGTCCATTACATTGCACGGTACGGTACGTGGAAATCCACTGTTACTGTAGTGTAAGTTTTATTTACAGAATATTACGTCCCCTCCGGTCCGGTCAGGTTATTGCATGACCTGACCACGACTACACTACACTACACGGCAATAACAATTTATTGACTTGATAAGCTAGTTTTTATGTACTTGGCTTGGATTGGCTTGACCCTACGACATGATATAAAATTTTAAGACGAATTCATTGAAACACCAACTTCATCATTTGTATTTTGTAATTTATTTCAGAATTATTGCATCGAACATACTTTTATGTCCAGATAATTCCCAATTTCTCAATGATTAGAATTACTCTTAGTCTTGTATGCTTTTTTCCAAATCTCACAAAGACAAACAGTTGAATGAAACCTGTAAAATATAGCCAGAGGCATAGAAATATCCGTAATGATCGTCCAAGCCCAAACTCCATAAAAATACAACTGATGAGGATGACTGTCACCCCTAGACTTTTCCAATGCATTCACAAGCCACATGGCCAAATTACAAACGAGCAAAAATGTAACAACTTCTCTTCCTGGTTTACGTCTTGCTTGCTCTGCCGTCGCAGCTACACGTTTTGATGCGTCCAAAATAAACAAAGTTTGAAGAAGTAGTTGAATTAGACACAGGAGTGGAGTTACAAGGACAAAATGATCATTCGTCTTAACCATCAAATGTCCAGCAATGATACAAAACATGTTAAATACAAATGAACCAGATTGAGCCACGACGAGGAGAATATTATCCAATTCCAGGTTTTTGCTACTGTCATATCTTAGCTGTCGCATCTGAAATTAATGAATTAGGCATTAACTAAAATTTCAGTATCAGTTTTCTCGTTCAACTTACTTGACACATTCCAAGCAGAACAGCTAGTGTAGACGTAGTATACAACACAATTTCTGCAATGTTGACCTCCAATGTGGCCAAAGCTCTGTAGTCTTTGTGTTTAATCAGCACAAAATTTAAAATCAGACTCATAATGGTAAGCACAAGGAAAAATATGCCGATGAACAATCCTTTGTTGGACCCAGCGCAGTCAACAGTGTAGTGATGTGGGGATCGTCCTTCTCCATGGGGCTTTAAAATTCAAAAAAATTAGAACATTTCAAAAAATTTCGAATTATTTTTGATTTTTCTTACCAAATTAATCACAGAATCTGCAGTTGGGCTCCTTTTGAGTGTGATTTTGGCCACACGTCTCTTAGCCATACTTTTCCACATGACGTAGCAAATAGCAGCACAAATTAAAGAATATTCAATTGTGCATGGAAACAAAAAGTGTGAAGAACTGTCCACCAATGAACCCATGATATTAGTCCGACGACAATCGTACATTGAATGAGGACCTTTAAGTCCTCGTTTGACCCTACTAAGCAAAATACTTCCTGCTGTATCATTGAACTGTCGCTGCTGGTCTTGGACTCAAACCCAAAAATTTTGCTTGCATCTCGCTTATTGTCCCATTATTTGCCTCGAATTCAGATTCAGACTTCAGACCGAAATTTGCAACCATTCTGCTCTTAAATGCAGGGTCAACGCCATGACCTACGGTGATCGTTCCATTCTCTGGGTCGTAAAAATGAAGAATTTCATGTTTTGTTTCTTCCACCAAAACATCAAGCCAAACACACAAATTTGTACCAATCATGTGCATGAGCCCAAATTGTTTTGCAAGGCTGACTTTTGACACGGCCATTCGGGAATTGAGGAAAATAAAATACATTTGCATGAATGTGAAAATCATACGGACGGCAGGTGTGATTGCGACCATGTAGCTGTGACAAACGGTTTCATCTTCAAGCTCGAAATATTGTCCAAATTCAAGACCACTGTAAATCATTCCACCAATTCCAAATGCTAAAAAGTCAAACAAATTTCTAATTTACTTTCAAAATTTGAATTTTTAACCTAGAAACATACCAACTGCCCCAATTCTCAAGTAAAAACTTCCAAAATGACTTCTTTGACTATAATTTGCCTTCCATGTTGAATCCACACTATTTTCCCGTGTCATGAGACTAGATTTATTGCCTGGGTCAGGAGGCAAGGCTAAACTCCCATGAGGATGTTGAGCTACCACTGTAAATCATTCCACCAATTCCAAATGCTAAAAAAATTACAAATTTAGTCAATTTACTTCAAAATTTGGATTTTTTTCCTTGACACATACCAACTGCCCCAATTCTCAAGTAAAAACTTCCAAAATGACTTCTTTGACTATAATTTGCTTTCCATGTTGAATCCACACTATTTTCCCGAGTCATAAGACTAGATTTATTTCCTGGGTCAGGAGGCAAGGCTAAACTCCCATGAGGATGTTGAGCTACATGTCCACTTGTATGATGATGATTAATATGTTTTTCTAAATCTGGTTTTTTAGGCAGGGGGGTCAGCGTATCAGAATTTTCAGAGTCAGAGTCATCTGCATCACTTTTAACAACGTCAGGTGTATTTCGATGAAGCCTTGACCTTAGTTGAGTCACACCTGGATAAACAAGGCAGGCATAATCACTCAATTCACACATTTAAACACAAGACTCGTTGATTTCAATTAACACGTATAAATTATTCACCTTTGGTAATCCCACGCCTTGCCCTTTGTTTCATGACGTTGGCAAACATACAGCTCATGAAAATGATACTCACAAAATACAAGTACAAATAAAAACCCTACAGAAAGAAAAATAATCAATTAGAAAGTATTTTAAATGAAAACCACGCGCTGTGGTTAATTACGTCATAGTAAGAAGGTGGAATAAACGTGGAAATAACTTCTGACATGGGAAATGCGATTCCCATCACAATCAAAATCTTTCCATACATTCCAGATAGGGTACTGCCAAGTCCAGCACTAAAATCCAATAAATCAAAATCAGATTCCTGATCAAGTGCTGTTTAGCTATTAGCTTACTTTCCATGACGCCTCCAAATCTCAGGGTCATGATGATCATGATGCCCTGGAGGATTAATCTTAAGATTCAGGGGGACAACTGCATGAGGGAGATGACCATTAACATGGTGGTGATCAGGGGCTGGGTGAATTTCGTCATCATCGGCTACATCATGTGCACTGAACGCATTGGCAATTGAGCGTGGGATAAGGGGTCCTCCACCTGCCCAGCTGTAGATATTATAATTAATTTAATTTCTGAGGTCAAAGTTCAGCTCGATGCTATTTCTGTAGTGTCCAGGTTCAACACTTAGCTGTTAAATTACCTGCAATTTTATTAGATAACTATAAAAAAATAAATGGCGTCGAAGTATGAGTTTTTAATGATATTTGACGTCAAATTAAATTCCTGTGCTACTATTTTGAATATCACTGTGACAAGTGCCATAAAATTAGACCTTAAAATAAAAATATTGACTAGCTTACCCCGGAAAACTTATTATGAATCCTAGGATATATAATCATTATATGTCAGTCTGGTTTCACACTTAGCTGTTAAATTACCTGCAATTTTATTAGATAACTATAAAAAAATAAATGGCGTCGAAGTATGACTTTTCAATGATATTTGCTTTCACGTCAAATTAAATTCCTGTGCTACTATTTTGAATATCACTGTGACAAGTGCCATAAAATTAGACCTTAAAATAAAAATATTGACTAGCTTACCCCGGAAGTGAGCCAGATCGGAGACGACTGATAATCTTAGTGGCAGAATTCCTTCTACCGCTACTATTGGTTTTACCTTCTGAAGAAAACATATTTTGAGATTGGGAGGAGGGAATGGAAAGTTTCTTGACACAAAAGGTCACGTCACAAGTTCACAACGTACTAACAAATTACTAGTAGTATTTTGAAGATTTTTTGTAGACTAGCTAGCTAGTAAAATACAACTGAAACTGGCTAATTTCAAACTGCACTACAATGTATGATTCGAGGAACAGACTCAACTTCCAACTGCACTGTCTGTAATAATAATTATGATGCTTGCCTGGACCAAGATTTTATTGAGCTATTAGATTTTGCATAATGACCCGACCCGGCCTGGCTCAGCTTCCAAATTCAAATGCGGACAAGGTGTGGTGTGGCGTAGTTAGTTACTTAGTTCCTAATGCAAATGCTAAATGAGATCTTAAATATTCAGATTCAGATCAATTGACTATGGCTGGCCTTGTGTTGTGTACATTTGTATTTAGCACTCATGCTCATTTCTTTTTGCATTGTTCAATGTTCAATCTACGACGGAGAAAAAGGAACTGACTGGTTAGAAAAATCCTTAATTAGAGACAGTGTGTCTGAAAGTGTTAAATTATTCAAATTCACAGATCAACTGCTTCATTTCTCATTACGATAAAATGAAATATGACATGCGATGTGCAATGCAATTTGATCATTTCAAATCGGGTGAGCTGAAAGGTTCAAAAATGATGAAACATGAATTGTATTGATAACTTCTAATACAAATATATGTTTTCCACATTTTTTTAAATAGAAACTCGTCGTTCCGCTATATATCGACTTATTTTTTAACGGATTTCCCAAAACTAGGACCAGACAAATAGGATGAGCCTTAGCCCTGCCCTGCCCATCTGAACTCCATCAATGACGAATTAAACTTTTATCCCAATCCCTAGTTCCTTGCCGTGGCCGTGGCTTCTTAAACTTAAACCCTTGGAAATAAAGAATGGATGACATGAGTTCTTTCAACATGGAATCCCACATACACCCTAGGGAAGACCATTACACGCTGACATAATAAAAAGTTCCTTTTTACTACTCACTCACTCCTTTTTCCTTCCTTCCTACCCGCTTACCCGTGCCCGCATCGGTCTCAAAATACTTTGCTGGTGATCTCATGGGAATTCCATTGCATTGCATTGCATCGGCATTCTCAACTCAAATGAAAATGAAACGAAACGAAACTGATCTTAAGGCGGGAGCAAAGGCAAACAGAAAGGGTTGAGTGAATTTACCCACACACAGGTTCAGGGTCTTGGTCAGATTTGTTCGTCCAAGATGTGGTCAGAATTTAAGATAGTTCAGGTCAAGTTGTACGTTGGCTCGGTCATCTTTTTAATTTTTTTGCTAATTCTCTTCTGTATTAATTTTTTCATGACTTCTTGAGTAACCTCGCCTGGAAAAGAATAAATTATTTTATGATTTTTATTACATTTTTTAGTTTGAAGTGCTAGTACTAGTACATTACACCGAATGAGATTGATCCGTTCAGTTCTTTTGCACTTGCAATTTTATGACGAAATGAAAATGGATCAACAAGATCTCAATCCCAATACGACTCAATTCATCTGAACTGAAATGGACATCTCCACACAATTTGATTTGGAGAAAGAAGAGTGAAGTGAGTTGAACAGTTGATGTGGCAATGCCAATTCCATTTGAGAAATGTAATATAGAAGAGTGCCCTCGTCTTACTGGGCTTTTGCTACGTAGTATCTTACCTTTCCCAGTCCATCCGTTCCGTCCTGTATTGACTTCAGTGACTGAATGAACTAGAAAAATACAATATGGACAATATTGTCTTGTACTTATAGACGAGTTTTTTATCTAACGATGCTATGGGCAAGAGACATTTCACTGTAAATGATAGTAAATTCACAATTTATTTAAAAAATCAAAAATATTTTCAAATAATTGAATAAATGTGGAGGATGCCTTTTATTTAAAGAATTAAGCATTAACATTTATAGCCAGGCTTCAACATTTCACTGTAAATGATAGTAAATTCACAATTTATTTAAAAAATCAAAAATATTTTCAAATAATTGAATAAATGTGGAGGATGCCTTTTATTTAAAGAATTAAGCATTAACATTAATAGCCAGTCTTCATAACTTACTTTTCTTTCAACACTGTGAAGTTTTTTCATACATTCGTCCACCTGAACTCATTTCCTTTTGAAAATGAGGACTTTACTTGGTATTTTCTTGGACTGCCCTTTATTTGTCTGCCTTTTTGTGACCTGGCCTGAGTTGAGAAGTAGAGATAAAGATGAAAACCAAGATGTGCTTAGGCACGAGCGAATTGAGTTGAAGAGTTTAAGGCAATCCAGAAGAAGACGAAAGAGATTGACTGACTGATTGTATTTGGATTTGATGGACAATCCTCAGAGTCGAAGAGAGGACTTCCTTAGCAATAGAACCAACGACGATGACGACAACTACTTTATTCTACACGGTTCTTTGGAGTGGAAAGCATTTGCTAAGTTTGCAAACCGACCACAAACAGTCAGACAGACATTCCTACTTATTGGCATTTGGCAAATGCCTTGGTCCATCTGTATCACTCAGGAAAATCAACAAGGACTCGGGCAAAGCAAAGCAAAGGAAAACGAAGTGCCTTACCTTGCATTACGTTGCTTGGCTTTCCATCTTATCGTCTATTCCAATAAAAACTTTTTTAACCAGCTTGCTTTCTCAGGTTGTCTTGCCCTGGGTATTTGCTTTTCCTTTAGCATTGATAGAGCTTGGCTTGGCTTAGTGCTGCATGTACTCTTGATTTTATCTCATTTGCTTTTGGCCTAGCCCAGCCACAAGGTAGCGTACTCTCGGTGCAGGCCAATTCAAAATTATTTTCATGTGGAAGAAATTCAGACAAGAGTTAAGGACCCATTCTAAAAATTTCTACATATACTACTGATTGATGATATTTAAATTCGCGAAGCATAACAAAAGTTTCTTCGTTTCTGCTTGTCTTGGTCATTTCTGGATTTGACATTCGTCTCTTCCACCATGCAAGTCAAAATTAGTACAAATTAATTATCTCAGCTACGGACACCGAATATTTAATTTTTAGTCTGTAGGCTACCTATGTTTATAACGAAAACTACACAACCGTTGAAAATATTTCAGAATTGCATAATTTCTAAAATAACGTTACTAGTTATCGGACGCTGGGACACTCATATTCGCAATAGTGAAAAAAAAATACAATCTCTCCAGAAATAAGAGGAAACCCAAAATAACATTATACTACTGATTGATGATATTTAAATTCGCGAAGCATAACAAAAGTTTCTTCGTTTCTGCTTGTCTTGGTCATTTCTGGATTTGACATTCGTCTCTTCCACTAATTATTTCAGCTACTACGGACACCGAATATTTAATTTTTAGTCTGTAGGCTACCTATATTTATAACGAAAACTACACAACCGTTGAAAATATTTCAGAATTGCATAATTTCTAAAATAACGTTACTAGTTATCGAATATAGTCGCAAGAGTGAAAGAAAATACACTCCAGAAATAAGAGTAAACCCAAAATATTAAGTCGAACGTGGTTCAGGCCTTGCCTCAAAGTTTTATTTTCAATCGAGAATATAAGCAATTATACTAATTTATAAATCTCATAAAAATAAATGGTCCAAGTTTCTCCTATTTCGTTTGAATTGGATTGGATTGAGCAACATCCGCTCGTTTGTTCTTTAATCTCTAATTTTTGCCACTTTCCCATTGAAGCAATTCTCAGCACATTTTGTCAAATGCTCCTTCTGTTGCGCTGCGCTGCGCTTCTTGCCTTTGCCATAGTCATAATGGAGATTTGACGTGATATTTTTTCTAAATTTAATAATTCCGAATCTCAGCCATGGCAGGCAAGGCAAAAGCAAAAGCACTCTAAGCTCTAGCTCTAGCGTTTTATTAACAATGACGACTTTCTCGTTGAGAAGTGAAAGTCTTAATAGAATCAAACCCGCTACACAGAATTGCCTTCTCCACAAGAATATTTTCTCCCCAATTTCTTTGAATTGCTTTTTCTCGTTCTAGTAGTCCTAGTTCCCATCTTGTCTTTAAGAAAGGAAATTCGTAACGTAACCCAGGGAGGAGAATCATCTCCGAATTCCAAATTATAGAAAAGTAGGTAGTGGGGAGTAAAAACGAGGCGATGGCTATGGCGACAGTCAAAGAAAGTCCCAGATGTCTTGGCTGTAACAGATGCTTCAAATGATATTAGATTTCCAGTTAGCAGAAAGCTAAGTAAACTAGGATGGGTATGTATGCCAAGGATAAGGATCTAGTGAAAAACTAAGGGGAAAAAAGACAAATGATGGGAAAAATAATAACTGCACATCCGTCTAATTACTTCAATTTCGTATTTTTTGTATATAAATCTTAATGCAGAAAAACAAAACAATAGGTTTTTCGAATATTCCTAAGAATAGTCAAAAATTGTTTTAAAAATTCTAAGGTTGGTATTTCAGCTAAATATGTCATGTATATTTTAATATTAATTACACATATTTTAAAATATTTATAGTTGAAATTCAAGATGTCAAAAAGATTTTGCAAAGCATTGCAAAGTATTTGCAGTTTATCCCATTTTATTAAGGCACCAACTTCATTGCTATTGCCTAGCCTAGCCTACCCTGTGCTATGCTGTCGCGTTTATTTTATCCACATGGGATTAAAATGATGAATGGGAAAAGAAGGCTTTGGAGAAAGTCTGGGTGCTTGTTGCAGTTTGCGTTAGCAGTGTGGGAAAAACTTTCTCCATAAAACAGTATTAGGAAAGGAACAATGGTTAATGAACCACCACCAACTACTACTACTAGTCCTAACAACACATAGCCACAGCCAATAAAAACAGGCGACAAAGAAAACTTCATTTGTTTTGTTTTATTTGTGTTTTGAGTGAAAGTGTCGTAAATAAATAATCCTCATTTGTTTACGTTATACTAGGTATACTTTCCGGCATGCCGATCTGTTTCAATATTCTTGCATGTCTCACTCTTACATTCCAATTTTCAAATCGACGCTAGTTTGTTTAGATTTTAAATTATTTGATGAAAAATTCTACTTTTCAAGAGATTTCGGGTAAATTAATTACTGTACGATAGTATACATGTGAAAATATCATAATGCCTCAAATATTTCAGTATAGAGAGAAATTCTCAGTATTTTTTCTTCATGAGTTCGGAAATACGTGTCGATTCCAAGAATACGTTAGCTTGGCCTAGCCTGGCCTGGCCATCCTGTCCTGTCGTCTTGTTTTAGTTAAGAGACTTCCCTAAAGTGGAAGTCAGTATGAGTAAAGTTGTACCATAAAGTTGACTAGACTGTGCTGTGCTGTGGTGCCAGTGTGGATTTGTAACGTCAAGCCAAGTACTTTAGGCTCACGCACTGGACTGAATTGAAAAGATCTTTCCCTCATGTGAGTACGACTATCTCCTGTTTCTTCTTCAATAAAAGAAATTGTTAAATTACGAATGCACCCTTGGAGAAACAAACTGAGCGGGAACAATGGGACATGAGATGCCAATGCTATGCCATAGCCATGTCCCATGCAAGCACTTACTTAGTTAAAAGAGAAAGAAAGGAAGAAAGAAATGAAATTGTCCTGGCCGGGCCTTACGCGTACTTTCTACTTACAGAAAAATAAAGTATTGGAAAAATAGACTACGTACGAGCACGAGTACGAGGGTTGCGTTAGGGAGAAAAAGGGATTCTTCCTTGACTTGACAGTAAAACATGGATCTCCATTAAGCTTTATTTTGTATTCTCATTCTTTACGAACAAAAGGGAGAAAAAACACTTAATTCTATTACTTTACCATGAATTCACATCATATTGTTTTGTGCGTATTTCAAAAATGCACGAAATAATGCATGCATTACAGGAAAATATATATGAACTTATTTTAACAATTAGTTGTACCCTGGCCTTCGGAAATATTAAATGTCATCCTGGTTTTCCCCGAAAATGTGCAAAACCGAAAACTAAAACATCCATGCCATGTACTGTGTGGTTCCACCACAAATCATGGGAGCGATTTAGATCGAACAAAAGGGAGAAAAAACACTTAATTCTATTACTTTACCATGAATTCACATCACATTGTTTTGTGCGTATTTTAAAAATGCACAAAATAATGCATGCATGACAAATACATTTCTTGCGGGTCCAAATGTTAACTTATTTTAACAATTATTTGGACCCTAGTCTTCGGAAATATTAAATGTCATCCTGGTTTTCCCCGAAAATGTGCAAAACCGAAAACTAAAACATCCATGCCATGTACTGTGTGGTTCCACCACAAATCATAGAAGCGATTTAGATTGTCACCCATGGAATTTCTTAGAAACAAAGGAAACGAGAATAGAGGCAGCAGCAGCGGGATGGACGGACGGAAATCCGCCGCTTGGTTCGCCATATTTATGCGGGCGACTCCAGTCAACCCTAAATTCTGGACTTTCAGAATTGTTGAAGCGTTATATTGTCACTTCCGATCTGGGGGAAGGTACTTTAGATATAAAGGGTTTTTACGTATCATACACATTCAGTATAAGCATTTGGTTCAGTAAATTATAATTATGATGGGGGTTACTGAATTAAATAAAAAAGCAGTTTCGGGTATTTCCAAGAAATAGTACGAATCTTGCCTAGCTCATTAATTTTCAAAATTATGAGTCAAACTCAATTTCACGGTTCTTGACGGGACATTTACAAGGATAACCAAAGCAGTCACCTAAGGGCTGGAAAATTTCAGTTCACCCTTTTGCTTTTACTTTTCTATTCTTCACCCCAACCCTACCTTGGCGTTGGCGTTAGCGAATAAAAGCCTAATATTTCATTCGAGTCTGTCAAGAACGAGTGTGTGTCTTTTGGAAGCTCTCGTCTCGTCCAAGGCAAGGCTTTAGGGGCCCATTTATTTATATTTAGCAGAATTTGAAACAGGGCAGGGGCGGGCAGGGTTGAAGTGTTGATGCCCCTGGGGTTGTACGAGTTCGAGTTGTAGGCACTTAGAAATTTATGATCCAGTGATCCACGAATAACTACTTCACTATTTTCAAGTTCCAGGTGTCGGGAAGGGATCGAACTGAAAATTCTTTCCTAGGTGTAAGGAAAATTTATCGTAAATCATTTTGGAAGCGTAGATTTTGGAAAAAGTAGTGGCATATCGCAATTTTAAGAAACATTGGAATATTTAATATTCATTTTAGCGTTTAAAGTTTCATCGAAAAGGCACCTGAGATATGTAAGTTTAAAGGTCATCGATACATGAAAATATTAATTGGTTCTCTACTTCACGTTATCAAAAATATCTTGAGTTTTAAGAAAAATCAAATCGGATGAGCCTCAGGACGTAAGTTACTGTATTTTTTATATTTGTCTATATTTCAATAGTTATAAGAAATTATATTCACACATGAATGAATAGTACGTGGATATTCTAATGCCCTACGTACTCAAGTTTTTACATGAATTATTTTGTTAGTAAAATTCCTCCAAGGAGCTAGAGATAGTCGTAGTAGTCGTAATAGAAGGCAAATGAAAAGAAGAAGCAGGGAATACTTTCACCCTTTCTAGTACGCCTACGTATCTCACCCTGCTTTCACTTTTCAAGCCCTACTCATATTTCAAATGTTAAGAGGCTAATATTTCATTTCAACCTGTCAAGACTCCGCCCTAAGAGATATGCCCCTGTGAAAATGTTTTTTTTTTCTGCTCTGCTCTTGTGCCAAGTGAAACTTCCTCCGGAACGAACAAGTTTAGTTTAAATACTTAAACTTGGACAGGCAAATATAAATGTACATGTTACTTTGAACTCAGGGCAGGAGAGGTTAGGCTTGTTCAAGTTTTAAAATATTGTCCT
>WJEZ01002941.1:0-11994 GCA_009869925.1 Thalassaphorura encarpata
TTATTTCGATTGATTGCTCCTGACTAGTAGTCACCCATCTATGCTAAATAGATGCAATGCTTGTTTGCTTAATATTTTGAGTGACATGCTAAGGTCAAAGCATATCAATCTGTCATAAAATCCCTTTCAGCGTATCAGCTACATTAGCTGCAGACGTCTATAAATCTGGAATGTTTTTACGCAAATACTCATTTTTAGTTCCAGTCGGAGCACCTTATTAAGTTGCATCTTTAATTGAGTTCATTTTTAATTGTATTTTCATGCTTTATTGTGGAAGGAGTTAAGAGGGCCTGTGATGATTTATTATTGTAGTAATTCTTGGAAAGCTTTGACATTTTTGCCCACTATCTTTACATCCGTAAGATTTATCGTTTTCTATACAATTAAGCATTGTAACCTGCAGCGAAACAATAAAAGTGTGCATCGCGTGATTAGTAATTTCCGCCTACCGTGTGAATCAGACTTCATTCTTCTACTGTGCTTTAATTTCTGATCGGTTAATATGTCATACTCTCACTAGGTTAGTTTTCTTGATACGATAATTGATGAATGAGTTTCAGTTTGAAGTACTCATTGCAAATATAGAAGAGGATATTATGTTGGGTTTCCCTACTTTCTTAATTACCTCAGTTGCACTTTTTATAAAAAAGATTCAAAAACCGGATTTATTTACAACCTGTCTCTCACTTTACAGTGCATTGTTTCAAATGAGAAGTTGCATGTGATGCATTATTCCTGTGAGAATCAAAGTTTGTCTTTGCAACCAGAAATGCATTGAATTGCGCAAAGATTCACAAAGCTGTGTTTTGAGGATAACGGCTTCCGAACTGGCCGAGCCAAGCAAAGTCCACGTGTATTTTTGTTATTTTTTTTGCTGTCATAGGCGTGGTGTATTAATTATCTAATGACTAAATTCAGAAGCTGGCCAATTCTAGAAATGATGAGTTTGACGCAATTCTCGTGTGATCAGCCGCCGTCAAAGTTCCGACACTAGTTTCTTACATTAGAAATTAATATTTGAGCGCTTCGTATTCTTATAACCCTACCGGTGACCATGTATGGTGTAGAAATGGATATATTTCTTATGTTAATGTTTGAGTTTTGCATAATTTTCTTCCGTTTTCTTTCACTCTCTTTAACACACTGAAATACAAGTTGGGTTAGGTTGTGTTTGTGTCTGTTTGATGAAACAATGGCTTAAAGTCTTGACCATTGTCCATTTCATTTTCCTCACAATGAGTTCACCAGTCCATCCAACTTGTGTGTAGTTGACCGAGTGAGTATTCTGCAGTTTAACATGGCTTGAGGCTCTAAACTTTCCCCTTATTAAGTCTAGTTATATGACGTCCCAATGTTTCATGTCCTACTATGTTAGCTTAGCTCTTGTCATCGTTTAGCCCATGTCTTGTAATTTTTCCTTCAGGAAATTGACCAAAACAAAGCAATCCAAAAGGTGTATGAGTTATTAAGCCTATTATACATACATCTGGTAATACGCATTGAATTTAACAAAACCAATAATAAAATGAACTCTGACATATGGGAGTCAGATGTGCAAAAGGAATTGAGGAAAAATATCAAAAGAATGAATTAAACTCAGGTTGTTAAGTTATGAATTTATTCGACGCTTTCCAAATAATGCAAATTCCATATTAAAAAGCATAAATTTATGGTAAGGTAATAGGTCAGGTCAGACCTCGAGCAAACTAAGCATACGATGGCCAATGAAAGAATGACCTCAAATAATATATTAAATTTATTAAGGAAAACATTTGTGACATTATGGGTAGGTGTGGGAAAAAGTAGTATTTCCATATTATCTTGGGCTTATTTGCAAATTTGCAAATGTGTGAACATTACAATGATTCGTTCATAGTCTGTGCACAGACAAAGCATCTCTTCCTTATACCAGAAATTCATAATAGTTTTGGTGTCAACTTGGTGGGAATAAAAAATTGATTCGTACCTTGGCATTCCAAGGGTTCAAATTAAACAAGAATTTTAACAATAGGATGCGAATGGTGCAAAATCCTCCGGAGACGCATAGAGCTGGGACGAGAAGGNTCCGGAGACGCATAGAGCTGGGACGAGAAGGTCAATTTGGGATCAATTTGTACATGTCACCTTAGACAAGATGAAGTGAGGATTTTTCTTTTTTATTTGAATTTTCATGTTAAAGAATTTTATATAAGAATGTTTAATGTAACATCAGCAGCACGCTTATCCTGTACTTTATATGTATTTCCTCAACAATTTGTATTAAACAAAGCGATTAGTCAATCTATTCCACTGATGTTATGTGCGTATGCGTCTGTGGTAGGATTCATGTTAAAGAATTTTATATAAGAATGTTTAATGTAACATCAGCAGCACGCTTATGCTGTACTTTATATGTATTTCCTCAACAATTTGTATTAAACAAAGCGATTAGTCAATCTATTCCACTGATGTTATGTGCGTATGCGTCTGTGGTAGGCCGTGCCCTAAACTCTTGGGGTTCTCCTTAAATTGTCAGTTGTTTATTCTGCTGTTAATTGTTTCAGTAACGAAGACTAAACGAAGGTAAATTCCCAAAAGCTATAAGACTAAATTATTTTGTCTGTTATGCAATACAACCAGCTATGTAAATGTAAAGCACCTGCAATTGTAATCGTAATTTTAAGGTGCGTACTTTAGATTTTCAAAACTCTTACCATTTACTGGTCATTATTTCCTTGAATTGTATGGATTTTTATTTAATTTCACTGAATTAAAGCATAGCTGACAGGTGGACTGGTCTGATGATGCTGTGGTCTAGTGTAATTACCCAGAAGTCAACAGTCACTTCTAATTACATGTGTAAGAATAATCATAAGAATTATGGAAATGTGTTCTATTGCAATAATGCTTTGTCATCTAAATTGTTAATCCGCTTAAGGGCTCAAAGTAAGAATTCACGTTGGATATTGCTGGTCAAAGGTTTTCTTCAAAGTTTTAAGCAGTTTCTTATTCTGAAATACCAGCGCAATAATTTTGATTTGAATTTTCTCATTACCTCACCAATTTAAAACTTTTCAACCTCACTTAGCATGGAAATATAACAGGTCTACAACTTCGATGTTCTGTAATAATTATACAACTTGGGCGGTTCAGAAAAATTATTTTTCTAATCTGAACCGCCCAAGCCGGTAGGAATTAGATAAAAACTGCAATTGTTAATTAGTACAGTAGTAAGGCAAAGGCACACCTGAAAAAATAAGTGCACTCGTTCTGCGACTACAACTACGACTTCTGAATTCATCATTTACAATGCTCCAATTTTGACACATCTGTTTCTTGAAATGTCTTAGCTTCGGAGAAGTCCTCCGTCTTCTTCTGCAATAACTGCAGCAGCATACCCTATCTACCTATTCAAGCAAAATGGTCCTGACAATCATTAATAATTTTAAACTCATCTCAAACTATTATTTTACGGAAGTACTTGAAAAAAAGCTGTATGTCTACTTCTTTACGTAAACCGCAACGTAAACTAGGTGATTTGGTTCACCAGGTCGAATAGTTGAATATACACGAATGCGTGTCAGGTATTTAATAGCTTTATTTAATGTTCTTTCAGAATAAACTGTTGTAAATTACAGGATGAAAGCAAAGTCAGTAGTAGCAGTGCTGATGTGTTTCGAAAATAATTTGATCATTTTGTTTAACATGACAAACAGGGCTCTGCTAAATTTTATCAAACTCATCTGACATAATAATTCAATTCCATAATTTGTGAATGCAGAGATTCCGAATACAGGCTCAGAAATTTCACAATGGGTGGTCATTTTCAGATAATTGTAATTTATTTATTTAAGGAAGGACCATTGGCGGAGGCGGACAAGCAATTGGGAAATATTAATCGGAGCTAATTCTCTGCTTAGCACAAAATTTCAATCTTCGTTTTAATTTTAAGTTCACCCATTATTCTCGAGTTAGTGGACCTTATTATCATGAGACTCCGCTTAATCCATCTCTATTATTACTAACGGCAGCTTCTGCATTGCACTTTCAATTACGTGTTGGTTAAATTTATTAACAAAATAAGACAGAGTGGACATTGTTCTAAGGAATGGAAATAAAATAGAGCGACAGCGACAGTTAATTGAAAACTCCTTTCAAGAATAATTTATTTACGTTGCGAATTTCTACTGGCACACGTACATTGTCTATGCAGTAGTATGGGACAGGATAATAATCCTTTCTTTCTTTATATAGGAATTCCATTCATGCGCCAAAATGTAATTAAGATCAATCTTTCAAAACGTGGCATAATGTGACAGGATAGGACGGCTCGCGATTTAAAGCTATTATGGCATCTTTGACGTAATAATCCTTAAAATACGTTAATGAATTCATTACACAACCTCTTGTGTGGTCTCGCATTTTCTTATATCTCATGTCAGATCAGCATTTATTTTTTAATTTACTGGGCATCTTACCCTGAAATTTCCACATTTATAATCTCACAACGATTTAAGCGCTAAATTGTAACATTTTTCATGACTATAATTAAATAAACATCTTGACATATTTAGGTCACCCGTTTTCTGATAATTATATTTATTGAAATAATTTAATTAATATCTTTAGACCAGCGATTAATCAGAAATGAATTCTAAACTACAAAGATCAGCTGCCTTATAAGGGAAATAAAGGAATACCAATATTTATTGTTACAGTATCCGGGTTTTTGTCATGTTCAAAGTAAGGTACCCAACTCATTTTGAGGTAAGGCACGATTTGGCGTTTACATTGGCAATTATTATTGTAATTTCTAAAGCTCGTGATAATAGAAAAATTATTTTAAATTATTTATGCTCTCAAATGAAGTTCAAATCATTTATGATGAACTGAGAAATGTGTCTCTTCCGCTTTCCATTTTTCAATTGTCATCTGACAATGACCAGGTTAATAACCTTACCTTATCGTTCCATTTTTGAGTTTAAGGGCAAAGAAATTATGATACATCGCCATGATAGTGCCAAAGCTAGATTGAGCAGAGGCGAGCAGTAATTGCTAATGAGGGAGAGACAAAACAAAACAAAATGGGATTCTATTGTTATTGTTGTTTTCAATTCATTTACTAGTAATTCCCATCCTTTGGGCTGGTTATTCTATCGCGACACAACTGGTGGCATACTCTTTAAGAAAAATACTTAATAGTCTTGTCTGTTTTCATTCACTCTACTTACTTCTTCTCAACGGGATGACTATTCATTCACAAATCTCAAAGTGCTTTGTTTCCCATCAACAGCATATGGTTAGAGAGGAATGGAAAACATGAATTATTATTAAGAACGATTTTCTTGAATTGTTTCTGATCTCAACCGTGACCCATTTATGATTATGATCAAGTGCTCTTGCCACCCGCCCGCTGTTGCTCATAAAATTAAGTGACACTCCTGTAAAAGTCCAAAATTCAAACTCAAAGAATTAGTCAAGTCGTGCGATTCTAATGTTTAAAGCCTGAATTCTAATATTGGGTCACGTTCAAGGCTAAGCCTGTGTTTTGTACATATTATTGAATAATTTTGACACATTTCGCGACTGAACCTTCCCAATTTTCATGCGTCTTTATAAACGCTCTAATTCAAATTTGAACTTAATTTACACATAAGCTATTGGATGAACATGTCATAAGCTTGTTTCGTTTGCAAACAAAGCGTTTATATTTTTGCGACAATTTGTGTGCAGTTTTTTTGTGGTGCGGCAATAAACAATCCATTTTTCTCAGATTTTCCTGTCTGCATTTGTCTGTCTTGTCATTATATGGGTCATGGAGGCATGTGAGAATGAGCGTGTCACGCAAAGCTTAGCCGCAACCAGAGTTTCCAAAACCAGAAATTACTAGTATTTTTTAAATGTCAGTTCAGCTCAACATAGTCATGTACCTCGTATTGTTCCGTCTAATGACCTGCAGAGAAACCCGGACCTTTCTCTATTTGAAGTTTACTTTGTAATCATAGTAGTGATTAGCGTGTCTCACACTTCCTTCTCATTTCTTTCAGGTTATGCCGGGAGGGTGAAAACTTTTTCTGATAAAATCTCGTACACCGAATTTAAACATGACTTCATAATTTACAAATTACATACAAATTATTTGATTTTTTCGCATACGTATGAATTCTCCTTGATTTTATCGATTTGTGCAATTGATTACATTAATTTTCTTCGATCACCTTCAACAAAGCCAGTATTCTCCTGTTATTCAATTTCTGACGAACGGATGAACCATTAGTGCTAAGAAATGGCGAAATATTACACATTGGACTTTGCCTACTTTCGAAATCCTGCAGGACATAACATGGCACTAAAGGACGAAGCAGACAAACACTCCTACTTTGGGTGTCTAACTGTTTAATTTGTATAAAAAGAGGAGAAGTGTTGCGTAAAATTCCGATTATAAGTGGAAATAACTAGAAATAACTAGTTTAGAGTACAAAGAGTCCAAGTACTGTAATCTTACACGTCAAAAGAGGAACTCATCCGTCCGTGCAATCTCTCTTCTTTGATTGTTCCCATCATCCCATCACCTCAAGCAAGCAGAATAACCCAGTGCCAAGCCACTGCATCTGTCTTTGTAGAAAAATCTGCAACCCTTAAAATAGCAGTGATGGATTTGAGTGCAGAATTTCTTCAATCCTCAATTTAGTCCTGTGAGATCACAGACCCCTTGAGATATGAGTTGAAATATTCTATTGGAATGCAGCTTATCCCTCATTACAACTAATTAATGCGAATCCTCAGAATTCAGTACAAGCAAAGCTCGTTTCTTGAATTAATCATTCTCTCAATAATTTGCCAAATTTTCTGCACCTGTACAAAAGCTAAGAAGGCAGAATTGTATGGTTAATCAATTACACAATCCCGCTCAGCTCAGCACCCAGTCTCTGAATTTTGAAAACTTACCAACTGCAGTTGAATTGTTTTTAATTCAAGAACCACCGTAGCCATAAAATTGAAAGATGTTGTTTATTCATTGGTTGTTGAGATTTCATCACTCTGGCTAAGATTAGCTCATTACATTGCATTTAGTTGGTCATAAATAAAAGACACGTCGGTCCGTGAAGCCTCAGTCTGCCTAGCTGACCTTAAAGAATTTAGGTAAAACCCATTGGATGGGCGACACAGACATCGTCAGCTCAGCGTCACAGCATTGCAATTTGATTCAACTCAACAAAAGGGCTATGAAATATTGGCTGACGGTCAATTGAGAAAAACGTTAACAGCCACAGCAGCAGCGTCGTTGAAAGGGAAGGGGGGTTAGTTAGTTGAAGATTCGAAGGCAATAAATGTAAACGCTTGCTTAGCTTAGTAAGTAAATTTCCATTTAAAAAGTAAAAGGTGGGAAGTGCTAACCCCATGTACAAGTATACTAATACTAATGACAATCAACTCACCTGTACATTACTTTTGCCTATCAAGCCAAAGCCCCCTTCTACGCTTAGGCTCTCAACGTTGTAAGGCCCCGCTTGGTTGGCAAGGCCTGCCTGCCAGAGAAGAATGTGAGAAGAAAGTAGAACTGACTGACTTGACTTGAGGAACTTCTTCTATGGTCTAGAAATTCGTTGAGAATCACTGCATTTGTGAATTGGAACTGACGCGCTCAAGTACATCCACATCAGCAGAAAAACAAAGACGTGAAAAAAGAAGTTTAGTGCCAAAAAATAGGAACAAGGGAGCAGGAAAAATAAAAGGTGCAAAAAATCATCTTCAAAAGGAACAACGGGATTTTATACCTCGGGTCAACGGCTGTGTGACCTTTTTTTAAAAAAGTGTTGGCTTTCAAAGCCGATCAAATTGCGTTGATCTTCGGAACAACGATTGGATCGTCTTTATCCAGTGAGGACGAAAAAAGTGCCATTTAATTTGTTGCAATGCGAGAAACTGCTTTGTGTTGATTAGACAAGCAGCAACGTCATCGTATTTTTATTTACTAGCCTAAGGCTAAACATCTTCATCATCACCTGGAGTCGGATCGGCTCATCCTTCAGAACTTAATGGACAAAATGCTCAATTCACTCCTTAGACTCACTAGCAGTCCTCGTCCTCTTCGTAGAATGTATCTAATTAGGTAAGACCAAATTTTATTTAAAAAATCTTACAAACCATCCTTGCAATACTATATGCCATTCAGTGCCTAGTACATGTCACCGATAGACAATAAAAATCATTGCTGCAGTGGATTACATTGAAAGGTAGAAAAAATTGAGCAATAAGCCGAGGTAATGCAGTTTTGGAATTAAACACAAACCTGAGCTTGAATGAGTTCTTTATCCAAAGTGTGTGTGTGTGGTAAAGATTTAAAAGGTAGGAACAACTTGCTAACTAATCTATGTCGAGTAATCCAATCTGTAATGTGGACGTGTCTGCTGTCTTTCTGTAAGAAGGGAAAAAATGAACTACATTTTCCTTACACAAATTAGCAAACTCATTTCGCAGACTCACGCTGGGATTGGTTACAAACCGCATTGGCACTTTGCATTGCAAGTCCATGATTTTTTTAGAATTTTTGCATTTGGAGCATTCCTTCTAGTGTAGCAGATATGCAGTCTTAAAAATAGTGGAACAAGGGAACTTAGCTTTACAGATTTCAACTTGAAACTTTTTCAAAGGAAGGTCATCGTCATCACTTTTAGAAATTGTACTATGAATTAAAGTGCATACGCCTTGAAATAATTTACCAGAATGAGAAATGGAATGACAGAAATATTTAAAATGAAGTTTAACACTTGAATATTCTGATTTTGTAGTAAAATTTTATTAATTAAATTCTTGCGAAAAAAGTGTGATTCATTATCCACGCTTACGCTTACATATGTACTTCCCTGTCCTAAATTCATAAGCTCACTTCAATAATTCTAATTTATCACTTCCTTCTTTGACCGTGTCGCAGGATTTAAAATGAGTTTATAAATTTATAAACAAAGGAAGTATTAATTAAGCCCTGGTGTTAGTTGCTAAATCTTCACCTGTTGTGAAGTAGGAAAGCTAAATGTATTTAATATGCTCAGTGGGGGAAGGATAGTTGGTTGCTAGTTCTGTTTTACTTTGTTACTTCCTATGAAATGTGCTTAGTTAGACGTAGACGTAGTAGTTGAATGAAATGACCGGAGTTGTTGAGTATCTTGGAGGCACTCTTAGCCTAGTTTTGAATGCAAATGCGAATGGAAAGTGTTTGGGGTTCACAGTTAGTTTAGTTATGTTATTATGGACGTCCGTCATCGCTTTGTTCACCATTGCACTTATTCCTTTTGTCTTTCAACTTCTGGGTGATTGAATTGACGGTTCAGGTGCATTTCCAATAACAGGGACAATGTCTAGGGAAGACATGAATCTAAAGCTCTCCATTGCGGTCCGTAGTCTAGTTTCGTTAGCAAAAACTGTTCAGTGTACGTATATGCGTGTACAACATTATTTAGTCTTAGCAGTTGCGATTGTTGCCCTATTCCATCCTTTCATTCTTAAACATACTAGTTAAGTTTAGTTATCTTGTCGGTGAAAAAAATGGAAGGGAAAGATGGTCTGATGGGACTTTGTGCTAAAGTGCATATTGTGAATCCGGACCTAGGATAAGATTATTAGAGAAACAGGATTTCAATGCTAGAAATTGTACATGGTGTGCTCTTGAAATAGGGGGGCATATGTTTTTACAATAAATTATTTAGTAGGCTAAACTTATTGCTTGAAATATTCATTGCAACTTAAACGAGAAATTTTTTGAAATTCTCAACCCATGGCTGGCCAATGGGATTTCAACCTGATAATTAAACGTAACTTATTTTAGCTGAAGATATTATTATATTACGCTCAAATCGAGAAATATTTTATAAATCAAAGACGAGAATCTTTATGAATTACTGCATCACATTTGTAGGATTTCCATGAAGAGATTTACTTGTGGCTTAAGACAGAGCTGAGTGTTTACCTTAGCCAGCGTTTGTTTGCTCTGCAAAAGAGAAAGTGTTTTTGCCCCTATTACATTACGGCTGTACTTTTAATAAGGATTCCACTGTAATCCTTATCTAAATTCCCTATCCCACAATACAATAACAAAACACAGTAATATATTACCGTAAGCACAAAGCGAGTCAAATGAGTGCTATTAAAAAGAAGAAAAAAACTGAACAGAAATATTTGAAATTAAAATACAACGCATTAAATTATCATTTCATTGCCAAAGTGTTGAATCCGGTTCCGCTTTGCAAATAAATGTAATTTAAATGCTAAAAGTGAAAATTTGACTTGAATGTATTGACGTATTGTGTTTTATGATAAGGACCCGTCGTTTTTTTTTCACTGATTGTAACTAAATGAATTTCAATTACTTTCGCAAAATGCTCCAAGGTTTTTTAGCTACTAAAAAGAAAATAATTTTTCTCGTTTTCCTTCAATTCTGTTTTTTATTGGGTCTCCTATTATAAGATAGATAGATGTCAAGTCCATTGCACTGCTACTGCAGAGGTACGTGAGCAATTAATGATAGGACGTGCCATGTAGTAGAATGTACTACAGAATATTCCAAGTGCCAGACACGGTCTTGGTCAATTTACTAGAAAAAAATTGCAATGAAATGCACTTGTCCCTTCTCTTCCTTTGCCAAAAAAGCGGTAGGAGTAGTAGGGAAAAAAACGCACAGAGTAGTCAAACCAATTGTTGTACATTGCTTCTGCGAATTTTATTCCGTTGAATTGAATTACACTACCATGCCATAGGCGAAGGTGATTGTATTATGCTTGAGCAAAAGCAGCATTGTTGTAGTAATAATATTTTTACAATCTACTTGTCCCTTCTCCCGCAATATAGATCTTTCAGAATTTTGAAGAGACGAAAGAGAAAAATATGAATCGTGTGAAATTTAAATTAGAAGAGCTGTCGCATCGCCAAAACTTCCAACTTCAAGGCATGAGACGCTTTTGACAGGCAAATTCTCATGAATGTCTGAGAGGAATAGCAAGACGATCAATAGAAAATTTTATAAAATCTCTTCAAATACTTCCCTTGTAAGTGAGAGAAAATGAAGTTATCAAAATGATGGGCCCAATTCAGAATATCACTGCATTAAAGGATCGCCTGATTTGATTTCATCTGATGATCTTTTTGTCCTCTCCAATATTCATTGCTTCATTCAATCCTGGGTCATTATATTCTTTAGCTTAACGTGGCTTTGCTCACCTGCCCATAAAAAGGAGCATTATTCCATTATTGTGTGGTTGAAGATGAGATGGGAAGAATTTGAATGAAAATGATGAGCTGTATAGTACTGGGAATGAAATTTTTGAGGGGAATTGTAATGTAGTGGTAATTGTAGGACTGTGGGAGTCTGATGATCTTTGAGAAGTAAGCGTGTAATCCTTTACTTTGTAAAATGGTTAGTGAGGGCGTACTAGGAATTCTCATAGCACAAGTACAGCATTGCACTTTAAGATTATATTATGTGGAGTAAGAATTAGAGCAGAAACCAGCCGCCGTTAGACACACGTTAAGTTCCACTGGCAAGGATAAGATAGGCTACTCTAAACTGTATTTTAATCTTGACTAAATAATGCTGCAAAATAAATACACAATTATTTAGTAGTCGGACGAATTGTGAAATAACATTGGGGTTGGAATTAGTATATATTTAAACCATAGTTTCAGCAGAAATATCTCATTATACGATTATCCATTTTGTGGTTCTAGTTTAGCATTATATTAATATTTAGAAAGATTGTTGCTGGTGGTAGATTATCCATCGCACTTGTCAGGTCATTTCTTTGTAGTGAGTTAAGGTTCGGATTTAATATCCAACCTAATTTACAAATCTCAAGACAAAACGAACATCAGGTTCACATTAGTATCGCGGTCAATGCTAATGATATTCTGCACGGCATTTGTATCAACAATTACATGCAGGATTTAGTTTTGATCCCATTAGATGTTATTTTGAATGTCTCGTCATGTAATGTAGTTGAAGAAAAAGTGATTTCTCATAAT
>WJEZ01002943.1:0-11990 GCA_009869925.1 Thalassaphorura encarpata
ATCTTGTACTTGGCCTGCTCAGTTTGTGCCAAAATAACACAATGAAACGCGGTCAGCGTTAACCTTACCTCCCATACTATAAAATTTCAGCCAAACAATCATAAAAATGTGGAATTATCTCTTAATCTTCTCAATTCTTGGAATTTCGAGGGTGGTCCTAGTCCAAACAAGACACCACCACGTGCAGCAGCAACAGCCGCAGTACTATCGCAACAATTACGACAATTTCAACAATAGACGTTTTGACGTACGAGAAAGATTCAACGGCGGTGAGAATGGAATCCATCATGTTTACTGGAGAAATTTACATCAAAAGGACGGGAGGACACAGGGTCAATGTTTAGTTACACCTGAATATTGTGTTGACCCATACACTTGTAAAAGTACTCTGGGGGAGCTAGCCATATGCAACACGGATTTTGACGACGAGCTAATGAAGAGATGTGAATGTTGTCACATGACAGAAAAAATCGGAATTGCTAATCACAAATGTCATTTTGTTCGAGACATGGGAGCTTCATGCAATGATACTGCTGAATGCACTTTGGGCAATGGAGGGTCATACTCAATTTGTAATGAGAGAAAAATTTGTACTGGGTCTTCTGCTTCTGGAATTTTACCGTCCCTTGGGATTTTGGCTTTCGCCTTCTTAGCCTTTGTGAGATGTTAGATTTTTACTGTAACAAAACTTTGTATTTTGAATTTCCGGTGTGTAATAAATTTTAACTCAGGATTTATTCAACAAAATAAATAAAAATCATATTCATTTGCAGTATGTAATAATTAAATAAATTTTACATTTATCTCTCGCTAGACGTTACCAGCTCAAACCATTGACGAAGTGCATCTGACAAGACACTTGGTAAAGCACTCAAATCCCTTAAAATCAAGTAAAATGGAAATGGGAAATAATCCATATACTTTGCAATTTCTACAATACTATTATTCGCCTCATTAAAAATTGGAAGACGAATGTCCAAAATTGAATCCTTGTTCTCTGGATTATCCACGATTATAAAAACAACAAAAATATTTTGTTCTCTCACAAGACGAATTGCATTTTTAACAGTCATACTTCCTTCATGAGTCACACCTCGTCCATCGGAAATTATTAGAAGCAATTGAGCCAATTCAGGGGCGACAGAACTCGGGGGTTGATTTTCCTTGGCTTGAGCAAATAGTGTTGATGTAGTTTTTAACAGCTGTGCAATCCTAGTCCTTCGCTGACAAAATGTAAAACGTTGAAGGAGACGAGCTCCACTGAAATCTGAAAAGGGTTCTTCAAATGGGTGTAAAAGTTGCGTATCTTCTCCAAAACTGACGACGGCTAATTGTCCAGCTTCCAAAAGTCCTAAAGATCGGGCAACGACAGCTACTGCCGAAAATGCCATCTAAAAATTAATTATTCAAAATTAGAACAACCTAGATATTTAATACAGGTGGTTAAATGTAGCCATGCATGTCATTTTACCTGTTTTGATTGATTATCCGACATTGATGCAGAATCATCTAAAGCTAAAAGGATTTGATATTCACGTTTCGACGGCTGAGTTCTTCTTAACCAAATTTTATCCTTGCGAAATCCACTAGCAATGTAAGGAATTACCTGAAAAGAAAATTTCAATGTAACATTGCCTGCAAAAGAATTAAATTTTTTAACTTACTTTTCTCATGTTGAGTCGTTTCCCAGTCTTGTAGTCACCCCTGAGCCTTGCGGCTTGAGTTGGTTCCAAAATTAACCTCAACTGCTCACAAAGCTCTTGGGCCAAATGAAGAGTCTTTGAATCCAGATCGTGCCATTGGACCAAAGCAGCTGATTCCTCAGCAGAAGTCATATAAGTCGGAGTGTAATTTATATGCGTAGATTCTTCTACAGCAGCGGCAGTGAGCCTTCTCTCGGCTCCATTCTTCTAATAAATCTAGTCTGGTTTCTATCACAGAAGTATTTGGCCTTTGTGCCCCAAGCGTAAGCACAGTCTCACCCTCAACAATTACTTCGTCATCAACTTCCATATTTTCTACTTGGGACAATTCACTTTTCTTGAGTCGTTTGTCTTTATCTTTTCCTTCGTTGGGTTTTTGGGCATTGTCAAGAATTTCAGGATTTATTTCTGGTTCATCATCCGTTCCTGCCGGTGGTTCTAGTGGCATTTCTTCATCCAATTCGGGATTTTCATTTGTTTCATCTGGATTATCCGATTTTGAAGGAGGTTTTTGTTGATCCGCTTGATCCTGTGTTGCATTGTCTACCGTAAGAGCATCCTTAGCTTGTGAATCTTTAATATGCTGAAATAAATCTGCCATGTTCTTTGAAGAATCTTCTTCGTCATCAGGTTGTGCGGAATTTTCTTCTGTTTTGTCATCATCTTCTGGAGATTTGATTGTTTTAAGCCGATTTGCCTTTGGTTGCTCTAAACTGTTGTCAGCCAATGAACGCTTGTTATCAGTTTCCCCTGAAATTCACAAAAATCATTAGAAAAATCATTAATACACAAATTATAAATTAATAAATATAAAATTAATTACCAGGTTTTCTAGTCACATCTTTCCGTGATTCGTCGAGTTGTGGTTTGATTTGATTTTCATCTTTGACCTTAGCACCTTCATGACCAGTTCCGTCTTGACTTTCAGACTTGCCCAGAAGCAGATTCGTCCTTTTTACTTGAATTTTCTTCTTTTGTGCTTTGTACTTGTTCTTGTTTCTCCTTTTGTGGACCTTTAGCATTTTCATTTTCAACTGTCTGAGTCTGATCTTGTGTTTGACCACTTGTTTCTTCAGAAGGTTCGGATTTGTCTTCTTTTCTTTGCTCTTGGCTAGGATTATCTTGCACTGCGTCATCTTGGTCCATGTCTTCTATTTCTGTTTCTGCCGGTAAGTCTTCCAACACTTCCTCTGGATTTCCTTTGTCATCTTCTTTCGGTTCATCCAAATCAGGAATATCGACATTCAAATCTTTTCCTTTCTCCATAGGATTTTCTTCGTCATCTTCCCCAGTCACTTCATTTGGGTCGGGTTCTTTTTCTTCTTCCATTTCCTCTACTGGCTCTGGAGTTTCTTCCATATTCTTTTCACCTTTGTCAAGGTCAAATGGATTTTCACCCTCGTCTTCTCCTTCATTATCCTTTGGATCAGCATTGTCAAGGTTCAAATCATCGGGCAAATCCAGTGGCTCAGGTTCTTCCTCAGGTTGAGCTTTTCCATGATATGGGTCAGTTTGATCATCATTCAATTCTTGGTCACTGTCATCTTGCTCATTGATATCTTTTCGTTTTTGTTCTTTTTCTTTTGAATCTGGTTGAGGCTCTTCTTCTTCGTTGTCAGAATCTGCTTCCTCTAACGAAGGATCTTTAGCTCCCATTTCTTGCACTTGATCTTGAGCTGAACCTTTTCCTTTGTCTTTTTCTTTATCATTTAAATCTTCATCCTCTTCGTCACTTGAGCCTCCCCACATCTAAAAAATATTTTCTCAATAATTGTTTCGATTTTAAGGCATTCATTTTTATGATAATTACCTGTTCATCCAATTTTTCAGCTTCTGGGTCATCAATATCACCCATCTGCTTATCCAATTCATCCTCATCTTTCTCATCCTCACTTTCATTATCACTGTCATCATTGTCCCCAGATTTTTTCTCTTGCTTGTCTTGCTGTTTGCCATCAAAATCCTCAGACATTTCAACTCCTTTATCTTCTTCATCAAGATCATTGTCAGCAGACTCAACTGTTTCTCCTTGTTTGAGTGTATCATCGTCACTTGAGCCTCCCCACATCTAAAAAATATTTTCTCAATAATTGTTTCGATTTTAAGGCATTCATTTTTATGATAATTACCTGTTCGTCCAATTTTTCAGCTTCTGGGTCATCAATGTCACCCATCTGCTTGTCCAATTCGTCCTCATCTTTCTCATCCTCACTTTCATTATCACTGTCATCATTATCCCCAGGTTTCTTCTCTTGTTTGTCTTGCTGTTTGCCATCAAAATCCTCAGACATTTCAACTCCTTTATCTTCTTCATCAAGATCATTGTCAGCAGACTCAACGGTTTCTCCTTGTTTGAGTGTATCTTCCAATTGATCCTCTGATTCCAACCGATCTGAAACATCTTGTGCATCTGACGTCGTTTCTCCTTCTCCTAGTCCCATCCCGGATTTTGCATCGAGTTCACTTCCCTCAGCCACGGCTTGATCTTCGTAATCAGCTGGGAGGCAAAATCCTTTGGAGCCTAACGTGGCAAAAATCCCAGCAAGGACAGATGTTAATTTACAAGTGGCTCGATGAAATTGAACCAAGAGGGTCAAATAAAATTGAACTGCTGTTGCTAATTGGGTCAAGAGTGGGAGGATTCCTTGAAAAACGGAGTGCTCATTCTTATTATCTTCCAATAATTTCAAAATTTTCTTAGTTTTTCGAACGATGAGCGATAAGTCAAAGTATTTGATTTCTGGAATTGGAAATTTTGTCAAACTTGGCCTCGGCTCTTCATCTTCTTCCTCAGCAGCAGCAGCTGCCGTTTCACGCTCTCCGTTATTTTTACATTGATCCAAATTCTGAAAAGCAAGAAGAATTTCTCTCAGGAGTTTTGAAGCGATTTTTCCAATTAACTGTGGAGATCGTGTCCATTCAGAATCTGGCAGAGCAATGCTTCCCCATGTTCTTGAGAAATCCAAGATATGACTATCCATTTGAAAAATTTTGAGCCCTAAAATCGAGTCTTCAGAATTCACAAAATTTTGAATGAGTTGTCTAATTTCGTGGAAGAGTTGAAGGCAAGTGTCCACGTTCTTTTTACAGACGGACAGCCCAGGTGTAGATGAAAATATCCCAGTGTAAATGGAATTCACAGATCCTTGGAGCAAATTTTTAATTTTTGTTGTCTTTTCCAAAATCCATTGTAATTTCTGACGATGACTGTCATTGTCACTCGAAGTCGAAACCATAGACTCAACCAGAACTAGAAATTGTCTTGTTTCATATTCAATTCGACAAGCTTCGGTATAAATTGCATTAATTTCTGCAGTAGATGTCGATATGGTAGAGGTCGTGCTGCTGCTATCCTTCGTAGTAAGGATTTTCAAGGACCAAAGACTCTCTGAAACTTGAGCAATTAATTTCTTTTGCTCACATGTTAAATTCATTAAATCTACAATGAATCCTTTGCATCGGTCATTTATAGTTGGACCTAATTCCTTGGACGGAATGATCAAATGCCTTCATCATGACGGCAATACGGGAAATACATTTTTGAAAATAATCTTCACATCCTTTCCATGATGAAATTAATTCTTTATCCCCTGTGGATTTCCCATCATTAGGCAAATGTTTCCAACCTGCCTCAAGATTTACAGGGCTGAGGGTAAAATCAGAGACAAATTTTCCTCCAGCAGCTTTGATTTTGATCAATCCACTTCGATATGATAATTTGGATTCTTGAAGGACTTTGAATAAATTGGCCAGAGCAGCTCGTCTTCTAGAATGAATATTGTGTAACATTTTTTTACGTTTTTCTGCATTTTGTTCCGAAACTTCCAAACTTTGTAGCTCATGACTCGTTTCAATAATTGCACCAGTCAATTCTTCTACTTTTCCAATCTCATCTGCATAAAAAGTTGAATCCTTTCCAACAGCAAATTGCACAATTCCTTGGATTTTATCAAAAAACTTTCGCAATTTTCCAAATCTTTTTATATTCAGGGATTCCACGAGTTCTTGGTCAATTTGACATTTTTCACGCCAAATGGATGGAGTCAAAAATCCAGATATCTTGAGGGGTCTTCCACCACCATTTCTTAATTTTTTAATTTCTTGTGCACCCATAGTACTACTCAAATCAGCTGTAAGAATTGTAGCCACAGGGGTTTGCAGTGCTTTTCTCCATTCTTTCACTAATTTCCCCAAAGTTCGCTGACTCTTTTGAACGGAATCCTTAAGAGCATAATAATTGGCATCATTCCATCTTGAGATTTTGACAAAGTCTTTCAATTTCTTTTCTGTGATTGAGCGCAGAGCTGCTAATTTCACTGCGACTGCTTCGCTGAATTGTTGATAGTAAATGTAAGTATTCCAAATATAAGCATGAAGCTGAGTGAATCGGTTACGACCACGAAGGATCCTCAAATTGTTCCATGGAAATCACATAACAATGGATTCTATAGAGAAGAGCGAGTCTTGTCTCAAATTGCCCAATTGGGGATGTTTCGATGAATTTTCGGAGTGTGTCCAATAAATCAGCTGTGTCCATTGAAACAGTCACTTCCTTCACAGCAGCATACAAATGAAACCACCATTTATGGCATTCGGTTTGCTCCCTGAAAAAATAATACGATTAATTAATTAACATTGCAAAAATTCTAAAACTTTTACCCTTACTTTTGAAAAGTTATTGTAAGTAGATTTTTCCAGCATTGTAATTCTAGTTTTCTCCAATTTATGATTAGCTCTGTGATTTCTGACAAATGGATCGCAATAGAAACACCTTGATGAGCACATGATTCCCAATCTTGAGCAAAACCTAACGACGATCAAAACAAGAAAAATTGTATAAAAATCTGATACAAATTAAAAAGTTTGTTTATTTTTGTACCCAATAATAATTCCAACCCAGTTAGGAATTTCATCAGAGAATCGTCAATTTTAAAACTTTCAATTCTATCAAGGATTTCTACAATCTGAAATCGCAAAAAGAGTTAATTAAACTTTTAGAAAATCTAAATTATTCAAAACAAACCTTTTGAAGCGCCGGATGATCAGGCCATTCAGCCAACAATTCTTGAACACGTTTTCTCAATCCACTCAAAATAGAATTCAGTTTTTGAGCTTCCTCAATATTTGGGTCATGATAAAAATCATAAAGCTCTGTCGCACGGAAAAAATCAACTGGTTCATAATTTGAGTTGAGATGATGAACTGCAACGAGGGCTCCTGGAATGTATTTTTCTTCATCCTCCTTTGCATTGTAGTTAAAATTGGCAAGGGCTTCGGAACCGACTTCAAATCTAAAAATTAAAATTAACGAATGAACTAAAATTAATCAATTTTGTAAATTTTAACTCACTGGTTCAAAAACGGCGTTACAAAGTCTTGAGCTAAGCCAAGCTCAGTGCATTTTCCTTCAATCCAATGTGTCTTAACCCGATTTAGTAGGCGGGCTTGAATTTTGAGGAAAATTGTAATATTTTCACGGGTCAGAGCTTCATTGTAAGTTTTCTTTGTATCCTTCTTCTCCTTCACTGATCCTTCCAAAGTATTGGAAACAGAATCTTGGATAGCTTGAAACTCATCCTCAAACGTTGGAAAAGTTCTGGACATTTCTTTTGCCTCTTGTTCCTCTTCAGAGGGTTCCATTGACCTTTCGTGTCCCTTGTAAACATACATTGAATCTTCAAGCTCTTTTTTCCTTTCATTTTCTTCCTCTAGGGCAACCCAACAAGGAATGCACTTGGGATGTCAAAGCATGAAGTTTTTTCACAATGGAATGACTTAGCCGACCTTCTGTTTCTGCCTCATTCATGAACGTAATCAAAGTTGAAGCAAAGGTTCTGAATCGGAATCGAACGAAGATCAAGAATTAGTCAATCTAGTTTGCATAGAGTCAATTAATAAAAATCCTACTTGTTTGAAAACTGTTGCTGAAGAATTTCATTAGTTTCAGGATTAATTGCATCTGGTTTGTAAGAAATTGGGAATTGAATATATTGAAAAGCTTTTTCCATCTCGTCCGCAACAGCAATTGTCTTGAGGCGTAGCATTGCATCCACAAGCAAAGACATTCCAGTCGAGACCTGTGCAATTATAAAAAATTATAAATAAACCTAAAACTATAAATATTTATGATATCATTAAAATCCAATAACTTATCCGGCATTTCTTTATGCAAAGCTAATATTTCAGTATTAAAATAAAATTCAAACAACTCACCTGAACCGATGCAAATAAAAACGGAGAAATCACATCCCAATACCAAAATTCCTTGGCTAATTTTTTGATAAAATTAATGTGAGATTCTATCCAAATCTGGCATGGGATGAGCACTGCATCAATTTCTTGTTGGGACGAAGTGACAGCCAAAGAATTCGAAAGTAGATTGAAAACTTTCCCTACAATTTCTTCCATTTTTCCTACAGATGCAAATCCTTTTACGAATTGTAAAATCTCTTGTTTAATTGCAACATAATTGGGTGGGTCTGGGCGATGCGCAATTCCACTTTGTGCTTCAATCATTTCACTTCGACATTTTTTCAAATGATGGGCACATTTTGAAATGTAAGGATGAAGGGTGGCTACGTGAGAGTTCATGAGGTCAGAACCAAAAACTTTCCCTACAATTTCTTCCATTTTTCCTACAGATGCAAATCCTTTTACGAATTGTAAAATCTCTTGTTTAATTGCAACATAATTGGGTGGGTCTGGACGATGCGCAATTCCACTTTGTGCTTCAATCATTTCCCTTCGACATTTTTTCAAATGATGGGAACATTTTGAAATGTAAGGATGAAGGGTGGCTACGTGAGAGTTCATGAGGTCAGAACCAGTCTGGGTCAACTGGTGAATTCTTTGTGCATCCAACCAAGTCTCGAAAAATATTACCTAGATGGGAAAATTAATCATTTAAGTAAAATTCTAACATGCTTGGGAAAATAAAACTTAATGGGCACATTTTGAAATGTAAGGATGAAGGGTGGCTACGTGAGAGTTCATGAGGTCAGAACCAGTCTGGGTCAACTGATGAATTCTTTGTGCATCCAACCAAGTCTCGAAAAATATTATCTAGATGAGAAAATTAATCATTTGTTGAATTTAAGTAAAATCCGTGTGGAAATAAAACTTATATATTTACCTCTGTATTCAAATACCCAGACAAAATCTCCTTTTCTACCGCTGGGTCAACAATCGGCATGAACGTTCCTACTTCCATCAACGCCGCGCCACCCTTAACCATAATTCCACCAACTGAAGCAATTTTTTGGATAATTTTTTCATTCCCAAGGTCGTCATCATCAACCTTCAATTCGGCTATCCACTTCTCGCATTGTTCTTGGTCCAAAATATTTTTCACATTTTCCAGTACTTCAACAAATGCAGAGCCCAAATTTTTGACAAACTCCAACTCAGTACGGACCGGACGTGTGATTTTCTGGGTCAAAATACTTCTGACTTGTTCCAAAATTTCCTTTGTCTCAACCCTTGAGCCACAAGCTAGCAATTCTGAACCCATCCTCATGATCTTCCTCTGAAATAATGTTGGATATAAAATGAGGGAATTGTGTGGACAGATTAAATCCATATCCAGAGCCAGAGCCAGCAGAATATAATTGACGGAATTTTTGTCTATCTTCCCATGCAAAATAATGTTTCATTGGTTGTTGTTCCTCAGACCAAGCTAAGGTGAGGAGGAGAGGATTCACAAATGATGAAGATGCGGATTCGTTATCACAGATTCGGATGTATTCTCGGAGCCCAATCAAGGACTCTTTCATTTTATTAATTCCAGAAGGATCTTCAAAAGTATTGACAAGATGAGGTGCATTTAGTTGGGTCAATCCGTCCTTTGTGCTCAGAAGGTCAAATCGGTCCTCTGTGGGTAATATATAAAATTATAGGAATATTGACGCCTTCTTAATTCGAAAAAGAATCAATACTGATCAAATTAAACTTAAAGATGATTATTAAGATGGAGTTACTAATTTCCTTCGCACGTCATTAATAATTAAAACTAACGTTTGGTCATATTTTAAAAATGTTTTTTACATTCATATTGGCAATGATAGAAGAATTTACCACCTAAGAACTCATTAGATTGGAAGTGACAAGAAAATAATTTAGATTGAAATGTTTTTAGGCGAGAGCATACGCAGACCAAGATGAAAGATGAAGGTGATAATTTCATCCATGCCACAGGAATCTCATTCTTCCGGCTTGGCTTGTCACGAATGAATTAAAACTCATTAATCGATTATTAATTAGAAAAGAACCAAAACCTGAGTTCCTGAGTCCTAAAAACTAATTTCACCTAGTCGCATGACAGGATGACAATGACGCCTGCGACACCCAGGCCAGGATATGAAGGAAATCAGTTATCGCCTCTTGCGTGCTTTCGCTTTCGTCTCGTGTGATGTGACAAAAGAAAAGAAAATCTAGCCAAGTATACCTAAGCTTAAGCTGCGCTGCTGCTGCTGCGGGATCCGGATCACTATGCCGAATTATGATCAAAACTTTTTTCTACTGCTACTTTCTCAACTTCTTTCATCATTTACCATTTACTAGGACGACTACTTCATCCAATCCATATCACACCGACCCAATCCAAGGAAATCTCATAAATAATGGATTCTAGATATTTTCTAAAGAACCAAAAGCAAAAGCAAAAAGGACCAGACTAACCTTCAAGTAGCTCATCTCCACTCAAGATTTTCCGCACGATGCGAGTCACGATTGTATGGAGTTTGTGTCCTTGGGTGGAATTCAATGCTGAGATGAATATTTTTCCAGGGATGAAGGACGTGAGAGACCAAATCTCAAAACACGTTCTGAAAGATAAATGACACAAAAACTAGACAAATATTCATTTAATTTTATAAACAAATCTAAAATCTAAAGGGGCGTCAAAATTACTTACTCAATCGTAGCTGAAATTAATTCTGCATCTGAAGTGAATTTTCTGACATGAAATGGCTTATGAGAAAATATTTCCCTCAACAGTTGACCTTTTCTGATCAAATCTCGACTTTCTCCACTGAAATGATCTACATTATCCAAACATTTAAGTCCAATTTGTTTGACTTCATTAGCAGCTGCCTCTTCTCCAATTTCTTTCAAAAACTTGACTACATGTTCTCCAATCCAAATAATCACTAGAGTCACGTTGGAATTTAGCCGTTCATTGGAACTGCTATTGCTACTGCCACTTTTGATGCTCCATGCCTCCCCACATAAATCCAATAATCGTTGCCTCCATAAAAATGAGCAAAGTCCTTGAACCCAAAGCTCAGGTGAGGAAGAACAAAGATGAGATGAAATCCTAGCTCCACTTCCACTTTCACTTCTCAAATCAAAGATTAAAAGAACTCGCTCCAAATTTTCCACCAGGGATGAAAAGTTGGTAAGGAATTGAGTGTTTTTCAAACTTTCACCTGTGAAAGTTCCTTTACTCACGGCTTTTGAAATAAATCCCAACGTTCCTTCCTGCGAGCAGCTATAGCCAGGCCCAAACCGAGTCATAAATAAATGGTAATGAATTCCTAGAGAGAGTTTGAGGACCATGGAACTTAATTTCCTTTCTGTAGACGAGGCAGCAGCCAAGGAATGAGGTGACCATTGTAAATCCCATGGAAAATCATCTTCAGAGCTGCTGCTGCTGCTCAAAGTTTGAGCCAAAGCTTCACACAAGTTCATTATTCTTCTCCTCTCCAACTTCTTTGTTTTAAGAGATAAGGTTGAGGCTAAGAGTTGAGCATCTTGGCTTCGAGTGCGGAGAAATAACCCGGTGAGAACTAATTCTTCCAAAAGCTCCTTATCTCGGGAATTCATTAAAATATTGGCAATGGGTCCAAGGGGTTTCGTGCAAAATATGTTCATCATCACTTCCAATTCCTTCCAAACTCGGAAAAGTTGTGGTGTGATGAAATTCTTCAAAGAGAGGCTGAATCTAAAAATAAAATAAAATTTTGAAAAGCGAAGTCAAAGTTGAACTCTGATCAATTCTTACATTTTCTTAAAAATTTTGAAAATATCAAACTATAGTTGTATTGAGGTGAGTTTGAAAAAGTCTATCCAAAAAAATTTTCATATTTTCAAAGTCTCTATCGTAAAGGCCCAGAAATTCATACACACTCTATCAAATTCAAAGAGATCTGGGCTGGGCGCAAGAGCTAAGCTGGGTGAAAAAATGACACAACCAATAAATTTTTCTGCCAAAATCCATACCAAACGGGAGAGTGTCAACCGAAGACTTTCATTTATCCATTTTATTTCATATCTTTAGAAAACAGAACA
>WJEZ01002944.1:0-11989 GCA_009869925.1 Thalassaphorura encarpata
GCATTTGACCCATCCAAAGGAGATCGACACTTGGAAGGATGCTACGTAGACTGGGATGAAGTTTATTCTACGATTAATGTTCTCGAGCAGAAATAAATATTCCATACCGTGTATTCGTTCGTTGTAAAAAATGATCAGCGTTTATTTAGTGTCTTGTCATCATTGAATTTAAATTAAATGCCTTTCGTTCAATATATGAACTACTTAATTAGCGTAAAAAGCCTCCTATTCTAGTTCAAACAATTTTAAGGTACCAAGAGTTGAATTGAGTAGTATAAAAATTAGTCTTATTGCTTAATTCAGGACCTAACGATTTAAATGGTCCTTTAGTAAATAGGAATAGGATTCGAAATTACCATAACCCCACTTGTCATATTAATCAGCTTTTAATTACCGGGTTTTCCCTGCCTAAAATGTTAAATTATTATTATTACTCAGAAAGAAACAATTAACCAAAATTGGTCTTTGTCTTAGAATAAAATCCGAGGTCAAATAAGTCAAAATAATTAAGAAATATCCATTGAAACAGGTTGTTGGCTTTGGCTCTGACTTTCATCGTCCCTATTAATATTTACATTTTCAACATCAGTCGTTTCCACAACTGCTGAAGGCGGAGGATTGGATTCGGTACTTATTTCCCCATTTGGGGGGTTAGAATTTGACATGTCTTCTCCATTAGCTGCGGCTAAAGAGTTAGAATTAGAAACGTCCACGTCTTCCACTTTCGGCATTGGCTCAGGCTCAGGGTTAGAATCAGCTAAAATTTCTGGGGCTATCAGTACTTGTGGCAGTATGGGTTCAGGTTCAGGGTCAGCATCAGGTTCCCGAGGTGGAGTCACCGTAGGGGTCAATACTCCCGCCAATACACCCGACGGACCAGCCCTAGACCTCGACAACGAATTAGAATTCCTTGAACTTTGACCTTCATCCTCCTCATCCATTTCCACATCCAACATTTCAACTCCTTCTCCATCCATTAGATCTTGAAATTCGCAATAAAAATCTTGCCAAGCTAAATCCTTGAGTAAATTCCTAAGAATGACTTGAAGGACGTCTCTCTTGTTGACCCCAACTATCGTTGGTGACCAAGTGCTGAGCCCTGCCCCTGTTGCTACCCCTGCACTGGAATGTGTGGGTCCCAACAAATCTTGACAAAGTTGTCTCAGTTCTGCCCTTAGTCCTTGAACTGCCAAAGATTTTCCCAAAACAATCAGCCATTCCCTCACATCATTTGACCTTTCCAATTCTGTTGCTGTTGCAAGACGAAGTTTAATCTGACTAATAATTCCTGTCCTTTTTGCCAATGGGTCAAACTGTAAGGATTGGTCTGGTGCATGACCTGGAGTAATGCTAGGGTCAGACATGGACATCCAAGAACCCAAATCAGAATTGAACTGAAAGGATTTTCCATTTGTAAGAACAATTCGTGGAATTCCAACTGAGCTAACGTTAACAAACGCAATGTCAATATTTGAATTTCCTGGTTGATTTATAAGGCCCATGATGGACTCTGCTTTCATCACACTTTTCTTGGTATGAATATTCCAAAGGTGTAGTGTCCCTTTCGTCGTCACGATGAGGAGGAAAGGTCCATTGTGTGTCATTTTGGCTGGGACTGCTGGAACCACAAGGGGAGGAAATGCATAGCGACCCTTGAGGTCAAGGACATGAACCGTTGCATCTTCGCAAACGGCTACAATTCGATGTCCATCACCTGTGACCCCACAGATTGGAGCTTCGGTCTGAATTACCCAGAATAAAGGGTTACCCCCTGGGATAGTAGGAGTCGGGTGATGATGACAGCGAAGTGCATAGCTTCTTTTTGTCCCAACTGCCTGATTATGAGCCTCAAGGGTATATCGAACGTCTGGCTTCTTGGAAACTTGCACAGTTGCCAATTCATTGATTTTCATTGGGTTGAGCTTACGGCGAGTAGGTGGAGTTTGTGGCTGGGGTGATTTTGGAATCGTGGGCAAGGGTACTGGTAAGGGCGAAATTCCTGTCGAAGGGGTAGCAGTTGGGGCAAGGCCATCCCGGGGTCTTGGTGTATTGTACGGTAGTACGCTGATAGGTGTGTCTCCTGCAGTCTTTTGAATCTTTTTTGATGGTTTTTGTGTTTCGGTCGAAGGTTTTCTTTTTCCAATGGCAGAAGATGGCGCTGGTGTAGTGGGAGCATTGGGAGGAACAGGAATTATCTTGATGGCCAAGGGCGGTTCGTACCCATTGACTAGGGCTTCGAATTTAGACATGGGTCTAGTAGGAGGGGTTGAGCCCCCAGTTGGGGCAGGAGCATTGGCTTTGCTACTGCCTTGACCTTGACTTTGATTTTCAACTCGACTAACCTTGACCTCTTCTAAGGGAGGAGTAACTGCTGCAGGAGCAGGATCACTGACCTCCATTGCATTTTCCTTGACCTTGGTGTCGACAGTCGCAGAGCGAGAATTACCATCACCTCCTGAACGGGGTTCAGATTTGATACTACAAGATTGCTCTTACAGAGCGAGAATTACCATCACCTCCTGAACGGGGTTCAGATTTGATACTAGAAGATTGCTCTTGACCTTTACCTTCAGAAGGTGCTGTTGCTGGTACTTCTGCGTCTGCGCATGTGCTGTCCGCTTGACCTTTAACCTCTGAATCCGTCTTTTCGGCTTCTTTCTCCCCCATTTTGATATTAATATCATCAATCCCCAAGACCATATTTTCTCTAAAGTTCGTACAATGATTTGAATTGTGCTGCTCAGGGTTCTGAAATATGGTAGTCGTCGAATTTGCGTTAGATGGTGCAACTGAAGTCGAAGCCACAGAAGACGTTAGAAGCGAAGGATCCAAATTAGGGATAAATTTTGGGGTTATTCTTCTTTTTCCATCTGGGGTCCTTGTCTCAATTTGTTTATCCGTAGGGCCACGAACAATGGGTACTGCAGGAGCATCTGAGGTTGAAGGGTCCATCAGATCAAATTCAGAAGTTCGATCACCAGGTGACCTTTTGACATTGGCATTCGTCGTCTGAGGCTCAACTTCACCATTTCCATCTTTCTGGGCCTGAGAAGCTAAAAATACTTCAACGTTTTGAATAATTTTTGAAGCCGGGGCAGCCGCAGAATTATTATTTTCAGATTTTCCATAATATTTTTCCTTGAGTGATGATTTTTCTTCGAGAGTGAGTGGAGTTCCAATTTCAGCCGTCGTAAATTGATGAACTGCAACTGTCCCATCCCAAGAACAAGCCATCATGATCGTTCCACAAGAACTCCATGTCAAATCCATCACAGAATTTGTAAACAAATCTTGTACAACCAACAATGGTCTTCTGAGATGAGTTGACCAAACTGATATCGAACGATCTCGAGAACCAAGGGCTACACAACAGGCATTTTGCTTTTTCTTTCTGGGTTAAAATATTTGAATTGAATCGAACACAAACAACGGCTTTCCGATGACCGACAAAATCCTTGTCTGTTTTCCATCCATCTCTTTCAATGATTTGAGCAGTTGGGCCTCCACCATTCATGGCATGAGCACTGACGAGATACATTCCATCTGGGGACCAATCAAGTCTTAACACGTGGGTCGTTCCCCCACATTCGTGGAATGGATCTTCTACAACGTGATCTTCTTTCCAATCAGAAGTTCTCCAAATTTTTAAAGTTTTATCATCAGATTGAGTAGCTACGAATTTCCCCACGGGGTCCCATGTCACCCCTTTGACGAGGGATGTGTGACCTATGACCCAAATAAAATAAATTTAATAGAATTCATTTCAATAGTAAAAAATTTGTTCTTACCTTTTAATTCGGCAATAAGTTCTCCAAATTTTTAAAGTTTTATCATCAGATTGAGTAGCTACGAATTTCCCCACGGGGTCCCATGTCACTCCTTTGACGAGGGATGTGTGACCTATGACCCAAATAAAATAAATTTAATAGAATTCATTTCAATAGTAAAAAATTTGTTCTTACCTTTTAATTCGGCAATAACAGTAGGAAATTTATGAGCATCCCAAATGAGCACAGTATTATCGACAGAGGCTGAAGCTAAATATTTATCCCCAGGTGACCAACTCAAATCCAGAATATCTCCACCATGACTTCTCAACGTAGACAAAGGTTTCCAAGTTTCATAAGCAGTTTTTCCAAAAATACTGCTAGTGCTACTACGAACGACGGATGGATTTGTTTTGCCTGTGAGTCTCCAAATGATAATGATTCGATCATCACCCCCAGAAGCTAAAAATCTTCCTGAATGACTCCAACGCACTGCATTGACACAAGCATTATGATGATCCAATTGACAAAGTAATTTAGGTGTCGTCGTATCCCCATTATCTGTGACGACGCAATTTTCTTTTTCTCCTGAGATTTCATTTTCTTTCCAAGCTGCTAGCACTGGTTTCATGTTCCAAATTACGATTCTTCCAACAGAATCTGCCCCTTGACCCCCAGTGGCAAAACGAGTGTCATCAGGGTGAATATCAATACAAAATATTGGATGACTATCATGATGAACCCAACTTGGTTTTAAAATCTTCATTCTGAATTTGTGGTGCAGAATGCACGAATAGTACAACTGGTCAGGTCAAAGGTCATGTACTAAAAACGGACAAGGTCACGGTCAGTGATAAAGAAATCTTATAAGGGAGCCATCCCGCCGGTTATTATAAAAATTATTAACTTTGGATTTGAAATTCGGTGCGGGTGAAGGAAAGGCTTGGATCATAAATTCTGGGGTGCCGCAAGAAAATCACAAGGGAAGGTCACAAAATGAGTCAAAAAATAAGTTTTTTATTCAAAATTCAAGTTCAAATGTCAATTTAATTATCCGCTGCTGCTATTTCTTGACACTACTAGGTTTGACGGTACCCTTTGATTGGTTCGCCTTGGCCGCCGCAACAGGCTCAGGCCTTTGTACTATCATCGTGTGGTGGCTTTTGACACTATCCTGTAATTTAATATAAAAAGTGGTCATCAAGGTGCAAGGTCAAGGTTGTAGCGTGTATTTTTACCAAAACTATGGAATCCCTCGGTCTCATTTGTCTTAGTCTCTCTTTATCACGCATGTCAAGCATTCCAAGTTCTTGTTCTTCGGATAAAAGTTTTGAATGTGAACGAATCCTACGAGCCCTTTCATCTTTTATATTGCAACAGCAGGTCAAACATTTAAAAATGCAACGACCCAACCGTCTAAATGCATTTCGAATTCGAATCAACGTTCCTTTCCTCTGGGGACGCCAATAAACATAGACTTTTTTGGTCCGACTAAACCAAATATGCCCAGTGTTACGTTTGAGTTGTCCACTCTCTGGATTTATTTCAGGTTTGCCAATTGGATAAATTAATTTTGGAAGACGTTTGAATTTTCTTGTGTTCTTGCAATCCTTTACAGTTTCTTTGGCTGCTTGACGTAAATAATTGTCATAGTCTAGCAGGTGAAAATAATTGATTGGGGGATTTCCATAAGTCAAGTACAGAGTGCAATTTGGTAAAAATTTGTCTTCTTCCTTCGTCGTAGGTCCTTCAATAAAATTTAGCCAATAAAGTTCATGAGAAACCATGTCTTTGAGTTCGTAGTCTCGAACTTCCTTGGCAAGGATGTAAATGTGATCTTCAAATTTTGTCAAAGGGGCAAAGACTTGATAATCTCCGTCAAGGGCATTTACGATCAAGGTTAAATTAATTCCAACTAGCTCACAAAGAGCAGATATTTCGATTATTTTGATATCTGTCAATCGATCATTGTGAAGAGCTTCGTATATCCATCTGTCAAATAAAAAGTTAAATGAACTAATTAAAATTAAGAAATTAATTTACTTATCCTTACTTGGCATCGTCATGCCTCGCTGGACTGTCATTGACAGGGTCAAATGTTCTAAAAAATGCGATTTGGCCCTTATAAGACCCTTGAATCCCCGGAATATATATTTTCCACCGACTCAGGACAAATTCAACGATGGAGTTTCGAATTAAATTTGCTTTCCTCTTATTCCCGTATAATTTTTTGGAGATATTTTTACAAATGTAATTTGTACTTTGTTTCCCTTTCCCAGCAATTCGGAATCGAACTCCCAATCCACTCCCAAGTGAAACATCGATTGATAATTTACGATCCTTGAGGTCAGCGATTTGATAATATTGAACTTCAGAGCGATTGGGACGAAAATGTGGATTTCGTGTAATTTTTTCTTTCTTTAATGGATTTGTTCTCACACGGAATTTTTGGGGTTCAAAATAAGTTGACATGTTAGGGTCACCTTTGCCTTCATCGTATGTGGATTGGAATTGAACTCTTGAAAAATATAAATTAATTAATATAAATTATTAATATTGAAACTAGACTAAATTAAACATACTTATCATCGTAGCAGCAAGCGCAAGCAACTCCTTTTCGTACAAATTCTTCTTCATCATCTAAATCGCTCTTCAGTTTCTTTTTATCTTTGACTTTTCCTTGCGGTTTTTTCATATTGATTCTTTCTTTTAGAATTGCCTTTATACTTTCTGGGTCATCTTTATCTTTTGCCCTAGTAGTTTCTCCCCGGGGCTGAGGTTGAGATTGGGTATTTTCTTTAACCTGAGCCTGAGCCGGAACTAAGGTTTGATTACTTTCCTCTCCCATTTTTTAATACCAAAAATTAGGCAAGGATTTTACTCAAAATCAAAATCTTTCAGATTTAAGGTATTCTGCATAAAATCAAGATAAGTTTCGAGATGAAGATCAATTCTTAGAATTTCAAATATAAATATTGTATGCATCGTTCGTATCCCAAGACAACTTGGGATACGCATTTTTCTATATAAAAACTTTCCTTGTCGCACAATGTGGTCTTGAAAGATTTGGATGGGTCCGTTCAGATTCGGTATTCTCTGAGCTAAGCTAAAGTATACTGAGTTTTTTATACTTTTTCACTATTGTGAAGATCTTGCGCCAGGTGTGAAAGATCATACCCGGACTCAAGTTTTACTTTTGTTCTCCACTCGACACATTCAATTTGAATTTTTGGTTAGAATTATATACAAAACAAGCATGGGTATTAGCGAAAAAATCATTGTTTTGCTAATTTTGGTAGTATTTCCTCTGTGCCAATGCGAAATTCAGGTAAGAATGCATATCGGTCATTAAAATCAAACTCAGCTAGGTTATAATTTTAATTTTGGCAATTAAAGGAAGATGATGAATTAAATTCTCCTACATACAAAGATGACAATGAAAATGAAGAGTTGTATAAACAAGACCCTCATGGATCTGGAAGTTCATCAATGTCGGAAATGTACTTTGGAATATTCAAAATTGGACAAAGTTGAGCAATCTATCTGGACAAAATATAAGGACATGCACCATACTGAGTTTCAAAAAAGGTTTAAACTTCTGGGCACTGCAATTGGGTTGGCAGAAATTAATCCAGTCGAGGTAGACCGAGTTAAGAAAAATGACCTTTACCCAGAGGAGGTCAATTTATTGACATGGTACGAAACGGAGCTTAAACTTTCAGTAGATGAACAAAATGAAAAACTTCTGAAATTGACCTGGACCGTTACATCAATCAAAGCGTGGCAAGAGTATGAAAAGCATATACTAAATACGGATAACGCTGAGGAACCTGTCAAAGTTAATAAATTATCAGCAAAATTAGAGGAAGACTTAAATTTCACGAAGACGTTCCAAAGAATTGAACTTTAATCAAAATATATTATATCTTCAAGACATCTAAAATTTGTAACTAAATTATTTTACGAATGACTAAAAATAAAAATTATTCATTTTCCTTTAACTATGTATTATTAATTTGCAGCATTAGATTTTCCCAGAGAAATGTAGTTCAACAAAATCTACATGACAATAACTTTGTTTGTTTTTAGCGAATTTTTATTCTCGTCTCAATAAAACGAAATAATTTTGTGTAAATTTGTCCAAATTGTAAAGTATCATCAATATCCTTAATTTTGGTGACAGGAATAAGGTGTTAGAGATATTTTGCAATTTTTTGAGAGTCAAAAATTAATCATAACGTTAAAGACGTCGAGATGAAGGAAAACGACGATGTCGAGTTATGTTCTCATTTCAATTCACTCCCTAACGAAATGATAGTCCAAGTCTTCAATAATTTAAATCATCGTGACCAGAAGAAGTACCGCAAGGTTTGCCAGCGCTGGAAAATCCTACTGGACAATTATTGGAAATTCTTTGGCTTTCACTCAACGTTGGATAATCGGACCCAAAAACAATTTTTCAACTCAGCTCAATTCATGGAATCTGTCACAATGAAAAATTATACAAACCCAGCCCGAAAAAATGACTCCTTTCCAAAATTCCATGAAGCCCGTCTTGGTTGGAGAAATGAGCAACAAAATATCAACGAATTTTTAAAATCAGCAGCCGAGAATTGTAACCTCATCACCATTCAAAAATTTTATCTTGGGGAAATAGCGAACTTGGAATTACTCTCTGAAAGTCTTGGTGAAATAAATTGGGAAAACTTGTCTGAAATCACAATCGAAGTTGGTACAAACATATTAAAAGCCAGTTGAGTCCCTAGTTTACAAATAATATTTTTGCAACAGGTAATTCTGGCCAAATACAAATTTGAAGGAGCTGTGAGACATTTGGAAGCTGTGTCCATTTTCTTAAAATTGACTAAAATCCCCAATCTTGAAACATTCTACTTTGGATTTTCACATCAATGTGAACGTCATCGCTGAAAGGAACTTAGGGCACTTTGATTTCAGAATCTTTGTTTGGATTTTTATGAATTTGTGGCTGGCCATGCAAAAACCATTTGATCCATTGAATTTTCCATTGCCACTACGAGACGCCCAAGCCGGTGGTTTAAAATTCCAGACAAATTCAAAGAAATATACTTAACAGAACTAAAGTTGACGTATTGCTCTTTGCAATTGTGGGGTATGAGCCAAATTGAATCCATGGGTAAAATAATTGTTTTGCATTTTTTAAATTAAACGAAGAACAAAAACAATATTTCTACTTTTCATAGTCACACCTGAGTTTTTTGGTTCTGGGCTTGATTGTTTTCGGATCAGCTTGAGTTACTCACATGAGGAATACGGTTATGGAATAAAAGGCGCAGATGGAAATCCCATGGTTTTGGACCAAAATGTCCGCAGAATTTTAGCTAGCAACTGGAAATCTTTCTTCCGTCCAACTTTTAAATTTTGAATATGTGAATCTCTCTTGGCTTGAAATTTGTTGCAATTTATTCAGTGTTTTTCTTGACATAATGCCTCGACAAATCAACGCAGTATGTGACATGCTACCGTCCAGGGATTTGAATGTTTTTCTTCCAACTTCAGAGACTATCCAAATTATTGACATTAGCGCAGATATTGAGCTGGATTTTTCATCCCTTTGTCGTTACAAGAAATTGCGTAAACTGAAGTTGATTGTTCGTGAAGGAATTGGACGAAGGATTCAAGATCAAGAGCAAGACCCAACCAATTCTACTTTTCTGAATTCACTCGAAGAATTGGAAATTTATCTTCAGAATGGAACCGATGAATGTGTTGTAGAAATTCAACAATTGATCAATCGAAATGCAAAAAGTCTTAAGTACATGAGCATTGTCACCAGAATTCCATTATTTGATGCATCTCTTTTAAACCTGAGCAAATGCAAGGCCCTAAAACGCCTTGAAATCTGGAATTCCCCAGCAGGCTACATGGTTGACGCGAATTTTACCAACTTGACTTCATTTCGTGGTTGTTTTTATGAATATTATCCAAATGCTACAAATGATCTAATTCAATGGATTTCTCAAACCATGCCAAATTTAAAAGTGATTGGTTATGTCTCATATCTGAATCCCGCAGTGCTCACCGTCATTCAAAAATTATTGCAAATTCCAAATGTGGTGAAAATTCTCTGGCTTATGCGAAACAGAAGGGTCCCTGATAGTGTTGTAAAATTTTGTGAGCAAAATCCATTAATTGAAATGGAGACTGGTGAAGAATTCCATCGTGTAGTATCAGTCGGCTGGATTGCTGTGGATCGTTCTGTCAATAATAAGAACGAATGAATGATGCGATCTTGAACAAATTCATGAAACGTTGACTTGCAACAAATAAATAAAACTTGAAGTGTGTGTACCAATTAGATTGAACATTAAAATACAAATTATTTGGCGAATTTCAAAAATAATTATTAGAAGAACCAGATAGATTTGAAATATTTTTCCATAAATATGAAAATGAAACCTGTGTGAGAAATTATTCAAAAAATAGTATTAATTTTAAATCAAATGAGAAAACGCTTTGAAATAAGTTCAAACCCACGGAAAAAAGTTCTCAGTAGATTTAAGCTAAATAGAAACACTATCGGAATTAAATGTAGCAATTTAGGAAAACGCGTCGACAGTACTTATGATTAGTAGATTAGTAATAAAGATCCAATTCGGGGATCTGTATCTGAGTCGGCTCGGGACTGTGTCAAGAAAACATGGACCAAGTGTTGTATCATGCCTTTGAATGGTGCAAATGAAATATCACATTCACATCGTAAATGCCTAAGTAATTCTAATCAGCCAAGCCAAGCAATGAACAGATGTTCGGTTCGGTTTCGGTCAGATTGATCTTATATACGCAAATGCCATAAAATTAACTAGGCCAGATCACATCTTGTTATTTATCCCGGCCGTACTCGACTGACTTGGCTCGTTTCACACGGCCAGTCTGATTTTCCACACTGATTTTGCGACAACAGTAAAGAAACTTCCGGATATCTCTTGAATTATTTCCAACATGGTAATTTTGAACTTTGTACTTGCCATGTCATTATTTCGGAATACACACGCCGGTGTTTTTCCTCCTCCTACTATAAATAAAAATAGAACTCAATTTTATGATGAAATTTGCATTCCAAATCAACCTGGAAAACGATTCAAGTGTGAAATAACGATACAAAAGTGTATTTGTTATATTGAAAATTCTATTTATGACTTTTAGATCGAGATACTTGTCTGGTGAAATTACACAAACGTTGTTTTTTAAGAGTCAGTCAAGTTACAGAAAATGATATCAAAATCCCATGTGAGCATGCATTTGCTGAATGTGTTCCAGTTTCTGGACTTTGTGAATGTAGTACGAAATTATTACTCAAATGCATTGCTCCTGGAAAAGTTACTGTGCCGCTATAACCGGCATTATTCCAGGAAATTCTTATTCTGGTGAAACTTTGAGTTATGCATATTCACTGGTGTAGTATTTTCGGGACTTCTACAATCATTCCGCATAATTTATACTGGCGATATTCGGGGCCAGTAAGACAACACTACTCCGGATAAGCGAGAGGAACCCGCAAGAGTTACAAAATTATCTGCAAAACTGGTCAATTTCACATGCATATTCAAACAACTGAACTTTAATAATATCATATCATGGTATTCTTCAAAACCACTTAATATTTGTAACGAAGTTAATTTACGTTTGATTAAAAATAAATAATATTCGATATCTCATAACCACTTTATTTTGTAGAATTGAATTCATTCTAAAAAGAATTTCTACATGTTTACATGACAAATACCTTGTTTGTTTTCAATAAATTTTTCTGGCCTGCTCTCATCACATAATCCAATGAAATAATTTTGTAGAAATTGTAAATTCTCATCTCAATCCTTAATTTTTCTGACAAGAATAAGGTGAATGAGTTATTTAACAATTTTTGGTAGTGAAAAATTAATAACAACGTAAATACCTTGAGATGGAAGTCAAAGATCGAGTCGAGTCATGTTCTTACTTCAACTTCAATTCATTTCCTAATGAGATTATCGTCCATGTGTTTAATCAGTTAAACCACCGTGAACGGAAGAAATGTCGCATCGTTTGCCAACGCTGGAAAAATATACTGGACAATTACTGGAAATATTTTGCCTTCCGCTCAAAATTGGACAACAGGACTCAGAAACAATTTTTGAACTCAATTCAGTTCATGCAATCAGCTACAATGAAGAATTATACAAATCCAACCCCAAAAAATGCTT
>WJEZ01002945.1:0-11989 GCA_009869925.1 Thalassaphorura encarpata
CCGGATTTTGTAATCAACAAATTTGTTTTTATTGTGATTAAAAAATTTTGACAGAAGTTTCCTGTAATGCAACGTAGCTCTTCTGAAAATTCTGACCTTTGAGCTTGTTTTGGTCAGCCAAGGTCATCCTTCTCGGAAAATTTCTCAAGTTTGGCATACATTGTCCGACTTTTTATTAAGAGTTTGATATTCTTGTCACTAGTTTATGAGAATTGGTCATTTTTCATCCATCATTAGATTTTGTAATGATTTGCAGAATCCTGCCGCCTTTTATATGACCTTCTACTTCCGACGCTGGAATTATCTGGAAAAATTTGAATTTATTTTGCATTTGCAATAAGTAATAATTTGTTGTTGACTGCTCCGCGTGCTTTGCCCGTGCTATGCATGAAAAGCAGAATAGATTTATAATTTTAATAGCTTTGGCTTTGACTGGTTTGGTTTGTTCCATAATAGATTTCCTCTTCTATTTAGCATCCCGACCTTCAGGAAGGAGAATCATCAATCATAGCTACAGTATCCAGCCAATTGCTGCAATTTCCAGGCATGCCAGTAGCCGTGTCATGGAACTTGGATTCAGGATCGACCTTGGCTTGGCTGACTGGAAAAACAATTCAATTGAATCGGGAAGACTTCACTCATAAAAATAAAAGCTCATGCTTCATGCTTCATGCATGCACAACGTACGCATTAGCTCATCCTATTGTAATGTAAGCGATAGCGATAGCTATTCCTAATTGCGAATTGCGATTGAATAGAAACGGAAAAAGGAAAAGTACGAATGAATTCCACTAAAACAATAACAATACAATGTGAATGTATGGTCTACGACGTAAAACCTGACGTACGTGACGTGTTAGGATGCTATAATAATAATATAATTAGCAGTGTAGTAGCAGTAGTAGCTAATTAAAAATCTGCAATTGTTCTCCGTTTAGCTAATCGTGAGTCTAAGTCTGAGTTTCATGCAGATTTCCCGGATTTTCTGCTTCAAAAGAAAAAAAAAGAAAAGCCAAATCGTTTTTGCTAATCTAATCATCACAAAGTAAATATTTGTAAAATAATGACAATTTTTACCCATGAATTATTTATGACGTTCGTACGTACGCGTACTCTTTTGCGTCTCGCGCTTGGCTTTGGCTCAGACATGCAAGTTTCATTTTGTTTTGCATTTTGCAATGAGCGACCAAGTTATGACAAAAATAATGGATCTGAGTGAACTCTGAATATTAATTAATTAACTATAGTGCGAAATATGGTTTGCGAACTATTTTTAGGCAACTAATTAAGTCCATGATGACGTTGAAGGCAGTTTAGCTCTAGTTTTGTCTGACTTTTTTTAGCGACATGACGCTGACGCGGACGCATAAATGACAAACGTAATTAATTTTTAGGTCTTTCGTGAGGTAAAAAATGGAAATGACAAATGGAAGGAACCGGAGGAGGGTGAAGCGGACGTGCGTGCGTATTTTGCATGCATGAATGTACGTATGGGAAAATATTTTCCCATCATTATGAATAAAATAATTTAAATTTTACATTTGCAAAAATACTTTTTGCAAAGTGCGAAATATGGTTTGCGAACTATTTTTAGGCAACTAATTAAGTCCACGATGACGTTGAAGGCAGTTTAGCTCTAGTTTTGTCTGACTTTTTTAGCGACATGACGTGGACGTGGACGCATTGACAAACGTAATTAATTTTTAGGTCTTTCGTGAGGTAAAAAATGGAAATGACAAATGGAACGAACCGGTGGAGGGTGAAGCGGACGTGCGTGCGTATTTTGCATGCATGAATGAACGTATGGGAAAATATCTTCCCATCATTATGAATAAAATAATTTAAATTTTACATTTGCAAAAATACTTTTTGCACAACTTAACCCAGGTAAGGGAGAAATAGGGGTCACCTCTATGCTATGCTGCACAGTGCTGTGCTTTGGAAATTGCAAACATTGTACGAGTATTTTTATATATTTGCAAATTGCAAAATGTAGTAGAAATCTGCCTGCCTGCCAGTCATTGTGAAATCAGCCAGTTTTTTCTTGTTTTCTCCAGAATTATGCAGAATAATTCCATGGGCTTAATTCGCCTGGCCTAAAATTTGCATTCTCATTCTATAAAAAACTTGTGGAAGCATTGGGAGAATAATCCAGCTCGATTAGCAAGCAATCAAAACTAGACTCATGTTTTTTTTGGGTGAATTCCATTGCGGCAGGTCTGGTCTCTTGCTCCGGCCCAGACATTAATTTTTTGTGCCAATTTCCTCTGTATTGTATAAATTGTTTTCCAACTGATGACACGATTTGAACACATGGACCACCACGTGAAATGAAATGACGAGAGGATGCAGCAATTCGCTTCAATCTCAAACTCGCAAATTGCATTCCATTCCATTGAAATAATGTACTGTACTATCGTACCATTGTTGAGCCACAGCCCTAAGGCTTAAAAAATCTTACCATAGTAGATTTTTATATTTTTGCTTTGCTTCGCTTTGCCTTGCCATTTGCCACATTCTTATGCTAATGAAGGGAACAGGTGAATTTAGCTCGGGGCAATCAAGATGGGAACCTGAAATAAAGTTTCCCTACTTGTCCACCTTCCTTTTTCTTAGTCAAATTTTGCACCTCATATGCCGCATTTATGAACAAGTCAATTTAAGCTCATATTCCAGGTCAAAGTTCAGTCATAAAAACTGTGGTATTCATCTTATATCAAAATCTGATCATTTTGTGACTTATCACTGTTTACGTTCAAAACTCAAGTCTAGCCATCTTGGGAAATGATGTACAATCGTAGATTTGAGTTTGACATCAAAATTCATAGAAATTTGGCCAAATTTGTATAATTTTAGCATGGAATATGGTGATAGAGGATCGTATAAGTCTAAATTGCCTCTTTTGGGGTGAAACGATAAAGATTTGCCCATTAATTATTCCAACTTCGTTTGTACAGCTGGTTAAGGTGTGAACTCATTTCACCTGGCTGTTGGTCTAACCCTTTCTCTCAGGTGTACATTGTACATGTAAAATGCAAGGAAGGAGAGCAACAATGATGAGTTTTTTTTTCAACCCATGGCTGACTATAGCCAAGTAATGTCCGTTCATTTCATTTCATTGAGGGGAGAATCCAAGGCAAGGTAACGACAGGTAGAAGAAGAATTGAGTGCAGTGTGCATTTTATTTTTTACCATAGGTAATGCCATAGCATAGGCCCTACCTGTACGACCTGTACAGTACATGCCCATGCCCATATTTACAATTTTACCGTCTGCTCTGTCTGGAATGGACTGCCAGTGATTTTGTCCGTCCGAATAGATAATTGATCTCTAAATTAGTGTGAAAGAAAGGAATCTAGTTTGAACCAGCCGAGTCAACTAGTTAAATCCTACTTTGTTGTTGTCCCTTAGCTGATGAAGATAGAAAATCAGCTCCAGTTAAACTTAAACTCAAGTAAAATTAGCATTCTTCTGTGCTGTGTAAATGAGCCGTGAAGTGAAGTGAACTGCTGTGCCGTGACTAACTACGATAATAATTCCAGCGGACTGACTGACTAAAATCTGAGTGACTAACTAAGCTAACTAGCTAATTAATTCCGTTGCATGGCAACCACTACGACGACTACCAAACCAACTTGTGTTGTAATTAGCCGAGCCAAAGGCAAGACACTTTGCCCAAGACAAGACCAATGCTAATGTTTCCAGCAGTGGTTTAAACCATCTGTTGCTTTTGGACCTGAAACTGGAGGATTAAGATTAGAATTGGCCAACTATTCTACTAAATAACAATTAAAATACCAAAGCATTACACACTGCATTTACTGATGTAGATATGATTAGTCATTGCCGAAGACAAGACAAGAAAAAGAGGTGGGGAAGTGCTTAGGCTTGGCTTAAGCCAGGATTAAGGAAGTTAGCACGTGAAGCTAGCTAGCGCAGTGGTTCTAGCATCTAGCTAAAAGTTAAGCGGCTTAGCAAAACCCATGGATATTTATTAACCGCCTCCTCCTTCAACTGGACTGTCAGTTCTGGAACAACTGTTCAACGCTACACATATCATTTTATCTAACCACGAACGAACATTGTATATTGTACAATTGCAATATTGCAAATTTCAACTACTTACTACTCCTGTGTAAAAGTTACATTGCAAGTTACACGTTACGTTACGGTTCATCAGTCGTTTGCGGAAGGCAAATCAAATAAGTAAAAAAAAAGTCAACAATCAACTTTCACAAAGTAAGTCTCATTTTTACTGTACCGTACTGTCGTTGTCCAATTTCCTGTTTTGCTTTGCTTTGGTCAACCTAACTAAACTTAAAATCACAACACAACAAGGAAATCTTAAGAATAGAATTTAACCCGATTTAAGCCATAAGCCTTACCATGATTCTAGGATTGATCTGGACTAGCATAGCATAACATTAGTCAGGATTTTTAACCCAGTTTCCGGTTTTGATCACTCGCTTCGCGTCGTAGATCTTGATTATAGAAAATTACAAAGTTTTTATTTTCATATACAGACTGAGTCAGTCAGACCTCAGACCCATAAAAATCAGGTCAGATTTATGACATGACAAGACAAGTCGTAAAAATCAAAATCAAATTCAAGTTAAGTAAAGACGAGGCAGTAAAAGGCAGAGCAATCAATTTTGAATATTTTTATTGAGGTTGGTCAAAGGAAAACCACAAGATAAAATATAAAATAGGCAAGGACAAGCCAAACCAGGCAATATCGAAATCACCAGGCCTTTCGTCGTAGCTTCGCTAGTATTTTTCCGTTTAATTTTTTTACATTACACGAAATGCCAATGCAATCTGTAAAATTGCAATTCTCCTTTTAATATTGATATTGACTTGCACTATCAACTTTTGTCTGGTTGACAGTCGTAGTTGTTCCTCGGTGCTGGTTGGTGTCATCATCCATATTTATTCAATTTAATTCTTGAAATTTACTCTGACATCACATCCGTCGAAGCCGAACCGACCGAGGTTGAAATAAAATTGAGGTTGATAAGAAAGAACAAATACGATTCGCAAAATGCGATTGAATTGAATTGAATTCAAATGGAGACCATGAGAATGAAATATACATACATACATAAATAAATATAGCACGATGTGATAAGGATGAAATAAAATTCATCATCACACCAGGGCCATGAATCAGACCATGCTATGATCAGTTGACTCAGCTGTGCTATGCTGTGCTGTGAAATTTAACACGAACATCATCCTTCACATTAAATTCTTTATCAAAAACCCAAGCCAAAGGTTGTTTTTGTTGACTGTTGACATTGAGACAGACAGAATCTAATTGGGGCAGTCCATGTTCTGGAAAATTCCCTTGTGCGTAGAATCGGCTGTTGACTGTTGACCTTGTTATCTAATGAATTATTTTTTTTCTTGTTAATTTCAGAACCATGCCTACTTCATCAGCATCCACGAAAGGACGTCCACCCCCAGAGAAACTTTTGCCATCTCTTCAATCTAAACTACGAAAACTTATCCTACGTTCTGCCTCAGCAGATATTACACTTCAAGATCCTGTGGTTAAAGCCATTTATTTGGGAAATCTTGTCACGACTTGGGCTAAAGGAGAAGGATGTTTAGATCGCCCAGCTTCAGCCCTTTGGAAAAATCATGTTCAAGGTCGTGGGTCAATTCGTATGACTGTTGTTGTTACCCCTGGAGGACTCAAGGCTGAGACGCGTGAGCATGGGTTGACTGAATATTGGAACAATCGTCTCACTTGGTGTGGAGTCCCTGTAGATTTTCCAAAGCTATTTTGTTGGATTTATCGTCATGAGACAAGGAAGCTGAAACAAGAGTTGAGATGTCATGCTGTCATTTGTTCAAGTAAAGAAGATGCTCTGGTTCTAAGTGAAACTCTAAGATATCGACTCGCAGAATCTCTATTTGATTTCCGAAAAGAAAAATTACAAAGACAAAATGCAAGACTTTCATCCTTAAACTCATATCATAACAGCAACAATGGCGGTGGAAATAATGGATATTATGTCCAAGACAATCAAAGTCTCAACAATTACCGACGTGAAAGGTAAATTTTACAAAAATTATGAAGTTGATTTTATTTTCAGGCTGTAATACTAATAATATTTTTTTTTAAATTTTCTTCAGACCATCACCCTCAAAATTGTCAATCATTGAAGAATCAGCTGAAGAAGACAATTACCCTGCGACGGCTGCAACGCTGAGGGCGGCTTATGATCAAGTCATGGAATATTTGGAAATGAGGTCTCAAGGCTTAGCTGCACTTTACAATTATAAATCCAATCCAAATCCAAGACCTGCCAATTCCTTATCATCTACTGCTGCCTCATCAGAAGCTGAAGAAGTTTCAGACTCATCTGCTGAAAATAGTGAAGATGAGGTGATGCACAACAATGGACATAGCCATAGTCAAAGTCAATCAATCTCAACAAACAAATCCAGCGGCCACAATCACCTATATTTAAATGATCATCAGAGAATCATCTTTGAGGATATTTCTTATGACATTTGAGTCAGTTTTTTAGTGTTTATTTTATTTGTATATAAATTAAGTACTCTACTCATTGTATTGTAATGCATGTAAATTATTGTTATATTATTTCAACTACATTATACAACGAGTTAATAAATCGCATCAAATACGTTTGTTCTATTTTGAATACGAAACTTAACCAGATGGATATTTTGTTGTTTTATTTTTTTAATCTTGACGAGGAGGAATGTAAAAAGTCGTTACGACTTCCGGAACTGCATCGAGTTCCATATTGGTAAAAGTTTTGATGTTATAATCAAATCCATGAGTTTTATCTCTAATCTTTGGATTCATGTCCGAAAAAGCTGTGACAACGTTCAAGCGCTGCTCAGGATAATTCAAAGTCCCATATCTAATTTCCCGTAGCTTTTTCATTGCCAATAAATTGTTGAGTCCATCCGGACCAATTCGTGTACGTTCATTTTCATCTGGATTTGAATTGATTGTATCCGAAACATGAATGATTTCTAGATTTTCAAATGTCTCCACAATCCAAACATCCCAATTTGGCAAGACACCAAAATAATCAATTTGCAACGATTTGAGAGTTGGGATACGAAAATTGAGTCTTGGAGTTTTTAGAACCCCGCAGAGACGTAATTTTGTCAACGAGGGAAATTCATGGACTAATTCCAATATAGAAAAGCCATCAATGCTCAAATCCAATTCTACAAGATTTTGTCGATTCCTTTCAATCATTTCTGTCNCTTTCAATCATTTCTGTCAATTTTATCAAATCCATGCATTTGGGATCCCATGGGGTACGAAAAAGGTTAAGATTTAAATTGGTCAGCTTGTCTATCCCCATGACACATGGAAGAACTGAAATTGGACAAATGTAAAATTATTAATATCTTAACTTCATAAAACTTAAAATAAAAATTGAGAATTACTCAAGTGGGAGCCATATGTAATGGACAAGGATTCCAATTTGAGATTTTCCAAGATTAATTGATTCAATTCAGAACTAATTCCATTTCATTTTTGATACTTTTCTTTACAGTAAAGCGCATCGCTTAGCTCAAGAGCTTTATAGTGTTTTAGCGTGTCTTCCGATGAATTCATATACAGCTAAATAAATCCTGACGGAAATTGAAAGTTTTTGTTTTCTATTCGATGATCCAGACTGGTGCACGTGCCCCCAATTGCACGTATTTACATTTAATTGCATAGCAAATTTTCCAAGTGTCAAAATATTTGCGTGCTGAAGAATTTGCTGGAGAGCCAAGCAATGTTTTTCCAAAATTAAATTTGAGTGACGACGAGGAGACTCTAGTGGGACCTGCTTAAACAAATGACAATTAAATCAGGACAAAACTATCGATATTTTGTATTACTGACCTTTAGATACAATTCTTGTAAGGCTGGCAAAGCCAAATTCTGTAGAGTTGTGGTTAACGAGTCATCCAATTTCCCTAGGGATAATTCCTTGAAAATCAAGTTTTTTACACTTTCACAACAGAATTCCAAAATTTTGATGATGTTGTCGCTAGAATTTTCTTTTGCAATACATATTTCTTGGCAAACGCTTGGAAATTTGTTGTGTAGAGTTTTTGTGACATTATAAAATGTGACCGAATGAATTGCTTCCGTTGACTTGAGAAAATGAGCAATTTCTTGATCCGAGATGACAGGAGTAAATCGGAGCAATTGGCCATCTCGACCGAAATTGGATGTCCTCAAATTATTTCGCCATTCTCGACAAGTAAGACGAGCAGTCAACTTGTCTTTAATTGGTAATCTGTCCAAAATATTGAACAAAACCTGAAAGCACAAAATATTAAAGTACAATAATGTGTTAATTAAATATAAAAAGTTAATTTTAATCAATGGTAATTGACATACCTCCTGGGGGGATATCTTTATCAATGCGTTCCATTTTAGATTTCGAAGAAGCTAAATTGAATTAACGGAATATGAAAATGATACTTTTATGAATGATTTATTAGTGGCTGAAAAAGTTCGTTGATTTGAAAACTTTTGTCGAGCAGAGGAATTAGTCCTTCCGAGAGAGGGGTCCAGTCAATTTTAATATTGTCCGAATTATTTCCGGAATTAGCACAAAGACAAAGAAGATTGAAAGAAAAGTGCTTGTTCGTATTATCTGCATTCAAGACCAAGACTAAATACTCGGAAAAGGAACATTAATTATGTACCATACAATTTTCATTCAATATCTTCTCACGTCCTTAACACACGTTAAACAGAAAAAATTATCAAGGGCGAATTTTCTTAGACAAACGTAAACTGGAAGCGATAATATTTTGAATTGCTTAAAGAATGGGACTTTATAGTTTGTTCATAACAAATCTAATTTATATTCAAACTCGGAACCCCAACCACCGTCTCTGAATGCCCGGGTATTACCTCCAGCATTACATTGACCTATGCCTCCAGCCAAGGCTCCAGCGAAGGGGGAGGCCTCTCGGTCTGAATCAGCCTCTAACTTTCATAATCAAATCCATGAATTTTGCTCAAATTTAGGAAAAACAACTCAATATATGTTTGTCAGTCAAAGATAGATTGAATAATTTTGTAATATTTTATTAATTTGTTTAATTTCAATCTGTTCTGAATCTGATCAGAATTTTTCTGATTTTGTAATAATTTTAATTTTGTCTCAAATCTCAGTTTACCCTGGCCAGAGTCATGCATAGAAATTGGATTGATTTTGGAATGCTAACGCAGTCAGCCGGGAAAATTTAAAGAACACCGCAAAGTCCACCGATTCGACTCGACATTTCTTTCTTTATAAAATAAAAAATAAATTCATTGTTGTCTTTGTGCTTGTCTGTCGTCGTCATCAGTATTAGGGTCACTCGGGGTCAACATCAGCAAGGTCAAGCACTGACGAATTTCTACCGGAAATTGAAGTTCAAGCCTACGGACGGGACGGGTAAAATCACAATTTAATTTTGCATACCTTACTTTAGTGTTCGTTTTGTTTGCCTTAAGATTGCTTTTAATATTTTATTTACAGATTTTGTCTATCACAATGCAACAGCAACCGGCTCCCACAGCGGACGTTCGTCCAAACCACACGATTTACATAAACAATTTGAACGAGAAAGTTAAAAAGGAAGAACTCAAAAAATCCCTTTATGCCATTTTCTCTCAATTTGGTCAAATCGTTGACATCGTCGCAATGAAAACTCTGAAGATGAGAGGTCAGGCATGGGTCATTTTCAAGGAAATTAATTCCGCAACAAATGCTATGCGTTCCATGCAAGGTTTCCCATTTTATGACAAACCCATGAGGATCAATTATGCCAAGACGGATTCAGATGTAATAGCCAAACTCAAAGGAACATTTGCTGAACGCCCGAAGAAACCCAAGGATGATGCATAAGAAGAAAAAGAAGAATAAGGATGCTGCAGCCAAGAAAGCAGCTGCTGCTGCTGGGGGTATGGGACTTCCCCCTGGTATGGGGATGCCTTATGGAATGGCTGCTGCAAATGGCGGTGGCTTTGGAGCACCTCCACCATTCCTTGGAGAACAACCACCGAATCAAATTCTTTTCCTTACAAATTTACCAGAAGAAACAACAGAGATGATGTTACAAATGTTGTTTAATCAATTTCCTGGATTTAGGGAAGTTCGATTGGTCCCTGGGCGTCATGATATTGCATTTGTGGAATTTGAAAATGAATTGCAGTCTGGAAGTGCAAAAGATGCACTCAATGGATTCAAAATCACACCGAATAATGCAATGAAGATATCTTTTGCAAAGAAATAGAAAGTTACAATAAAATAAATAAGTTTTTTGTAAAATTCTTATCCTTATTGATCAAGTCTGGATGTAGATTTAGTTGATTAATTTCCTAAGCGAGCTACTGCTTTTGTTATGATTATCATATTCAATTTAAATATGATTGTGACATGAAGTGAAATAAACTAATATTATACTTTAGTTATCCATATTAATTCAATCTGCAATGTAAATTTATTTTCATCAAATAAAACCCAAAACCAAGTAATAGGCAATTAGTCAACAAATAACAAAAACCTAGGTCAGGTAGGGTCAAGGTCAACCATAATCTAACAATCTAAGCTGAGGTCAAAAACATCTTACGATTAAATTTTAAGTAACTTGGTCAAAGCCTCACATTCCATAGTGTAAATTCCAACGTCCTTGTCCAATCCTCGGATGTAAAAATGATGAATGGACTCTCGGGTAAAAATCTTGGAACATTTGGATTTCAATTCAGCTTCAGATAAAATTTCAGTGGTTGGAAGTCCTGTGTTAAAGAAATGGCACAGGTCAAGGGTCAATTCTAGCCGTATGAGTATTTGATTTAACTTAATTTTACCGGTCAAACTGCATTGAATCCCAAAGCCAGGGATTCTAGCAAAATCCAAAGGAAGAGCTCTCATTTCCACTTCTCTTGGGCGGAAAGGATAAGTTTCAGCCCGAATCAATTGCTAAAACTCCATCAGAGCAAAATCGAGTTGCACGAATCCATTTATCCTCATTTTCTATAGAAAAATATAAAAGTCACAAGGTCAGTCCAGGTCAATATTACATTGCAGATTAATTTATGAAATTACCCATGCCCAGAAAGAAAACTTGTTGCGTCTGTGGGTAAAAAGCTGAGGATTTGATCATTCGGCAATATCTTGAAATCTGAGCTTCCAAAGTCTTCAATTCTTCCTTAAAATGAAAACTAGGATCCGTTGGGAAACACAAAAAATTGGAACAGTCAACAAAATATAAAATTTTCATTTCAATTTCAGAGTTCATGGGAAGTTTCTGAGTGTTCATATCGTAGTACATAAATTTCCATCCGAACTTTGTCTTCTTTTTCTGTTATATAAATTCATATTTGTAAATCTTGGGTAAATTCGATATGTTAAAATTTAAAACTCACGAATCACAATGTCATCGTCGGTTTTAGCCCCTGCATCAAATTTTTTCTCCCAAGCCCATTTCCCTAGGGCGAGAATTTCAGAATTCAAGGATTTTTGTTTCTTCCTAGCTGCGGCTGCATTTGCATTGATGTTGAGGCGATAAAGTTTAACAATCGGAATTGAAGACATTTCCTTGTTTTGGTCACTTTCCCCAGGCTCAGCAGACTGAAACCGAAAATTTTATTTAATTTAGTATGAATAATTTTCATTTTTATTGTGATTAACCTTTTTGATTTTAATAGTCAATTTGGATTTGACACCGCTGAGAAATTCTGCAAAATCTCTCCATAAAATCAACGACCCTTTTTCACTCTCTGGGGAAATTCCATCCAACAAAACTTCTTGTCCGTAAATCGGATGCTGAAATAAGAAATTTGTGTTCAAATTTCAAAAGAAAATAAATAACTAAAAAAATTCATGCATACGTTCATAATTTGTAAGTTCGGTGCTTTCAAGTCATCCAATGTAAGAACAGCAACATCTCCCATATCCACGAATTTGACCTTGACCATAGTTTTTCTAAACTGAGCCAA
>WJEZ01002946.1:0-11985 GCA_009869925.1 Thalassaphorura encarpata
CTTGGAGAGAAACAGGAAGAGAAAATATTTCCTAGAAATTTGATTAAAAACTTTAATATTAATATTTAGGATCAAGAAAATCAGACAGAGCTAATTAATTGTTGTAGATTTTTATTTTCTTCACAAGAATTTAATATCTGCGTGTATTTTCAAATTAAAAGCTGAGAGCACCCTCGCAAATTCTTGGCAAATCAAATTCATATGTAATTTGACTAGCTTTTGAACCTACACAAACCTTATGAGACAAGATGATGAGATTTTTCTGACCGACGCGACCCATGAACGCCAACGTAGGCTGAGACGAAAGGCTAGGCCTGAGCTAATATTTTGATTAACTAGCCTAGGCTATAGCTATTGGATTTTAAGTCTTCTTCTTGAGGCAGAGCAGGGAAATGCTGAAAGTAAAAACTTGTGAGGATTCCCATCCAAACCATTGCGAGGCAAAAACTTTGATGATATAATCTAGGGCGAGGACATGATCATACAGGACGTATTATAAAATGCACGTTCTGGATTAAGTTGATGAGAAAGCCTCGAAGGGATACTTTATAACTATGGAAACGACGACGTCAGCAGACGACGACTTTTCCTTCTGTCATAAGTGAATTGGAAGGAGATCATGGCTAAGTAGGTATTAGAACTCAACACAGCATAGCATAGCACAGCACGACGGGCAGAATTTTGCGTTGCGTGCATTCACATGGTTTTAGCGCTGGAGAAAGTACTAGTACTAACTAAGTATGGCGTATGACGTATGACTTGATACGGATTAGGATTGAGATGAACTAGAACTTGAAATGAAACTTTGTCTCGACTCTCGCTCGACGTATGCGTCTACGTACGGAGAAAAGTAAAAGATTCGAAATTAGTTTCTATTTTTTAATTTGGATGAAATGAGAAGAGTGAACAGCTAAAGTAGAAAATTCTACACAGGTGAATATGTATGTAGCATTGGCTTTAAATTCTTTGTATTTTTATCCTTCCAGATTTCCAGATGTCGGCCCACACTCCCGTGTCGAGTTTTGACCGCCGTCATGCAATTAGCTCGGTCAACCACAGTAAATCCTCACTGACCGAAGAAACAGTCTTAGACTGGCAGCAGGAAGTGAGATGGACACTTCGGAGGAAGACCCTGGCCTGAAACACTCAAAGTTTCGTAAAGCCAAGAGAGGATTCTCTCAGGTCGTGAGCGGGCTTACGACCAACACTCAAATCTCAGGTTCTTCAGGTCCAGTACCCTCCGTACCAGTTCAAGTCCCATTAGAGGCAGAAACCCAAATTATAAAATATCCAACCCCACCACCATCTGCATTCACAAGTCGCGAAGCCCTTCGAGCTCACGGCATTCCCCAGTTTCACTTTCAAGGGAAAGACCCCATTACACCCACGTCAGGATTTCGGATGAGAGATTCAATCATAGCTTACGGAGGTCCCCATCACATTCATTTGAGTGGAGATACCCCAGGTTCAGCCCCGCCTCTTCTCATCAGATCAGGTTCAGGGTCCATTGTGGCGGGAACTTCAGGCCCATTGCCGCCGCCGCAGCAGCAGCAGCAGGCTTCACCAATCGTGACAGGGACTTCGTATCACGGCGAGATTTTTAGATTTGATAGTGCAGATAGAGAAAGATATTTATGTAGTGCGATTTCAGAAGAAGAAGAAGTTTTTAGCCCAGGGATTTCCCCATCTGCACCTTCATCATCATCCCCACATATAATTCTGGACTCAACTTGTTTGGTCAGTAGTCACGGTCATAAGGTCAGTCCAGTCCACAGCATTGATTCGCATTCACCCATACACTCAGCTTCCCTTCTGAGTCCTCCGACCTTGATGGATACTCAGACACAGAATAGACTCATGGCTCGTGTTCATACTGGACTTGCCATGCAAATGCCCGTAACCACGGTGGAACAAACTCGTGGCCTTTTCGGTGTTCCTTCCTCCCCAGTCTCACCCCTTACACCCAATACTCCAATTTCCCCTTCTTCGCTTTTCTCGGATCATACGTTCCAACAGGGTTTTCTAGCTGAACTGTACAAACGCAGGTATGTTTGAGAATTTATGCAAATCTGCGAAGAACATACATAAAAATCGCGAATTTGTTTTAGATGTCACTCAGATTCAGATCTTCCACTCATGCCTGAATCCTCGCATCATCACGAGCCGACGGATTTGAGTTCAAAACCAGTGATGAGGGCAAAGGCTCATGCTCGACCTCGGAAGCCGATCCCTCACCCTTTGACAATACCTTCAAAGGGAGGATCCCTTGAATCGGACCAATCCTCACCACAAGATTCTCCATTAGATTTGTCTACCAAAGGAGGGCGTGAGCGTTTCGGAAGCAGTGCAAGTTGTGAGAGCCTAACCTCACGCTTTATATCTAGTCTTGCCATTCCACAACCATCCTCCCCTAGTTTTTCTCCAGGTAGATGACGCATGATGTCTATCCTCTTGTCTAAACCAACGCTTAGTATTTAGCATGAATTATTTTCTAAATACTTTATACTTTTTTTGATCAGGGGTGGCTGTTATCCATGGAGACATTGCATCTCCAACCACAAGAAACTCAGTTGCACTCAGATATAACCTAGATGTATCTCCAGTCGTGGAGGAAATGCCGCCAGGAGCGGACATGGCTTTTGTATGTCCAATTTGTGGTCAAATGTTTAGTCTTCATGATCGATTGGCCAAACACATGGCGTCACGTCATAAAAGTAAACCACATGATCCAAACAAAAGTTATCCTTGTGATGTTTGTCATCGTTCCTTTGCAAGGAGTGACATGTTGACTCGTCATATGCGACTTCACACTGGTAAAAACTTTTTAATTAAGTTTAATTAGTCATTAACTAATTCGTGCTTTTTGGTGTGTGAATTTTAGGTGTGAAGCCTTACACTTGCAGGGTCTGTGGACAAGTTTTTTCAAGGTTAGTTGAATTTTTATGGATTTTAGTAAATCAGCGCGGATATATTGAAGGAAAAGTCTACAAAAGCTATATTTTATTTTGACTAATTAGGTCTGACCACTTGAGCACTCACCAGAGGACACATACAGGGGAAAAACCATACAAATGCCCACAGTGTCCATACTCAGCTTGTCGTCGAGACATGATCACACGACATTTGCGCACTCACACGAGGAATAGTTCTTCCTCATCATCTGATTTGATCGGAAGTACGGCCACGACTCCGACTTCAACTTCCTTCTCTCGCTCAGATTCACTTTTGTCTCTGGGGGATGATCAGCGGCCCATCAAAATGGAAACGACTTCACCATCTCGTTCTCCATCAACTTCCTCGAGTTTGGCTCCAGATTCACCTTCACCATTATCCCCTGCCCTTAATTTGGGCTCTCTTTCGGTTCAGTCACCTTCTCCGATTTTTCGAAAGGATTGAGCACGTATACGTGGTGAGGTGAGGTTCATCTTATTTGTGGTGTGTTGTTTGTCATATGTACGTACTGCCCTGTAAATTGCATGTATTCGGAGACAGGATCTTCAGGAAAGAAAAATGACTCCAGGGAAAAAATTGTAACGTATTTTGATGTTCATGTTAGAATTAGGAACCCTTAGTGCAGTGCATCATCAAGATGATCAAGGTCAAGTTCATGACTCTTTAATGTCGTGTCATGTTTGCAACTGGTTTGCACTACCCTACTATTTTGCAGGCTCAATACTAACCAACTAATTACTAATTGCCCAAAATGTTCACCTGATCTTAATACTCGTTCAAACAACAAAAATTATTTTTTAGACTCTTTAATGTCTTGTCATATTTGCAACTGGTTTGCACTACCCTACTATTTTGCAGGCTCAATACTAACCAACTAATTACTAATTGCCCAAAATGTTCACCTGATCTTAATACTCGTTCAAACAAAAAAAATTATTTTTTAGCATTTTTTTTGATAATTTTATGACATGACTATGACTTGCCATATAGAGAAAGGCCAATGCAAATGGAATGGGATGCAGAATTAAAAGATTAACGTAAGTACCTGCCCTTAAATGTGGATACCTTAGATTGTGCCCAAATAGACATTAAGTGTAAACAATAATTTATTTTATTTGTAATAGTTGTAGTAGTAGTCGGTAAAAATCAGAATATTACGTATATGTAGGATTTTAATTTATTAGACATTTTAACAAGACAAACTTAAACTCGTCCGATACATACTTCTAACGATATTTTTTTGGAACGGAAACTGAACGAAGAGAACTCTGAGATCGGAAGGAAATATAAATATCTAATTTTGTTTTTTGTAAATTGGGAGAGGTAATTTTTTCTAAAGGAAAAGAACGTATAAGATTATTCAAAGTGAATCTCAAAAAATTGCTCAATTTTATTACTTAATTAATACAATTCAAAAAAACTTCGTCTAATGCGAAAATATGATGGAAATGTATATTTTATGAGGGAGAAATTAGACCAATACAATATTATAAAAAGAAATGCAGCAAATACACAAAGAGCTTTCCCGTATACAAAAAAAAATAGATATTAAAAATAAATTCGCTTTATAAATTAATTTTCTGAAAAGAAGGTGAGATGCAAAGCACATGCTCAGAAAATATTTAGATTTCGGAATGCAGATGATCTGAGAAATTAAAGACACAGCTAAAAATTCTTTGAGTTTTAAAATCCATGCATACTATTAGTCCACCCAGAATATCGTATTCATTAGCTCAATGTTAAATGGAATCCTTTGTTGTGCCATGTCTTGCCATTAGCCACATACGTTCGTTAAAAAAACCTTGTAGGTATTAGAAAAATGAAAAATTTGTATCAAAATAGTATTTGGTATAAATTGACTACGGGTGTTTGTACGTTCGTTCGTCTATCTATTGTGTCATGTACTGTACGTGTACGTGTACGTATGTATTTATTCAACCCGTTGTTTTAGATAAACATGTTTTAATATATATTTTATGTCGTAGCAGTATAGTAATTTATGGATTTTTAGTTTTTTATATATTCAAACAGACAAACAGAATAATTACGTGTTGATTTAATTATAAATTATTATCGTGAGAAAATGGACCAGTGCCATGATGCAAAAAATATTTTTGCTTAACCAGCAGCGCAGCGCAGGTGATTTGGATTAGACAAAATGAAAGAAACGCTGCAGCTGATATTGTAATTGATTTACAATATAAATTATTAAACTGAAACTGGCCATATATTTTTACTTATTGTTCAAAATTGATCAGGCAGGCTCTGTAAATGTTTATTGTGGTAAATACACTACTAAACGTACGTACGTATATAAAAAGAGAATTCTCAAGTGCCATGTATCCTTGCAAATTATTATCTGTATCTATTAAATTAAAAAAACACTTGGAGTTGGAAAGAAAAATTAAAGTGTGTTTAATTAATTCCTGCATTAAATTCACATCAGAAAATTAAAGATGGCTTCTTAAAGCTAATGCTAGTTAAATTAAACATTACATCTACTCGCACATACAGGAAAACAATACATTTGCTGAAATATATATACGCAACATTTGTTTTACTAATATTCAATTTATTTTTTACGTATTTAGAATATTCTTTACATAAATCAACATTTAATTTAATATCACAGTCTGCTTTCTTCAATTTTTCCAGCAATTTGCATTTTGGTCATTTGTTCTTCATCCTGTTGCCCCTGAGTCTGAGCTCTGTTCTCTGGTGTATCTGGGGTCACATATTTATAGCGCATGGCAAGAAGGGCAAAAATCACCATGTCTATTCCCATTGCTCCAGCGAAGATAAAGAATCCAGTTGCCTGAAGTAATTTAGATTTTAATACAAAATCAATTAATGCAATTAGCCATTTTGACCTACCATTCCCATCTGAAATTGCGCTGACAAAATCACAATTGCGTTTCCCACTGCATTCGTCAAATGGAAGCAGGATTGAACGACACTTTTCATAGTCGCTGGTGCCTAAAAACAAAAAAATTAGTAACTAGCTAAATCACCTTGATTTATTTGAGCTTAAATTGTGTACCTCCGTGAAGGAAAATTCTACAGCAGAAATGATGAAGAGTACTTCAGCCCATGCCATTAGAACATATTGTGGGAGGAGCAATAGCATGTGAATTGTATTTGGTGTTGTTAAAATTTCCACTTTGGTCTGAGCAAAGTACTTCAGCCCATGCCATTAGAACATATTGTGGGAGGAGCAATAGCATGTGAATTGTATTTGGCGTTGTTAAAATTTCCACTTTGGTCTGAGCAATTAAATTAAAAATAAAAGCTACAAATTTTACCTCACCAATTTTCAAATTTGATCTTACTTGTGTCTGATTAGAAAATGCATCATGAAAGACTCCCACAAGGTAACTCCCGCCTGTGTTAACTTGAAACCAATCTGACATTTCCACACGTCGTACTGTGCCATTTGCCGCCTCAGCAAACGCAATCAATCGATACCTGAGTAATTAAGTAAAAGGAAAGTTTAGAAACAAAAATTTTGAAAATTTGTTTTAATTCTCTCTAATTAATTGCATGGAGTACCTAACCTACGTAACGTAATACCTGTTTGGTTCAACTTCAAACGTATTGCTAATCCGAAAGGAAAATCCTGGGTCTCCTGCGGGGTGGAAGCTTAGTGCTTTCATTATGCCATCTTCATTAATTAGTCTAATGACCCCCAATGTGGCAAATGATTCTGCTAAAGAAGAATTTGTTGAATTGACTTCCAATGGATTGTAGCTTTTCAATAGGATTCTGAAATAAAAAGAAGAAAAAAACCATCTCAAGAATTGTGTTCTCATTAGTGTCATTACTGATCTAATTAAGGGAATTAAGGTATTGTGCTTCTAAAAGGAAAAATTTTATATAATTTTTTAGAATCGTACTTTTCTGGGAATTAAACCAAACCATGTAATACTAGAAATTGAAACATGACGAGGTTTCTTTCCTAAGCTCTAGTTTCAAAAAGCCGAGCACAACAACGCAAAAGATTGTAAGTACCCGGGAAGTTTGACAAAGTAGGATTAATACCCTAGACGCCATCCGAGGCTCGCTCAAGGTCGTGAATACCATGTTATCAACTTTCACTGGTTGACGCACGTGGATGTCTATCTGTCTAGCTTGAGCCTACCTGAGCAAAACATGAGCTTTTTAGCAAAGGGTTATTTTGCTATATCACCCTCACTCACTCACTTAGTTCTAGCTACTCTGTCTCTTTTTATTTCTTTGTTTTCTCCGCATTTATTTGGTCTTCCTCAAAGTCAAAGTCAAGGCTTTCAAAAGCCTAAAGCCTCTGAGGATGAAGCCAAAGCTAAAGAAGCAGAGTAGCTGGCTCAGAAAGTGCGTTGCGAAAAAAGTTTTCTAAAGTTTAATGTTACTTTCTTCACATTTTTGCACGGGTCGGAGCCTTCGTGCCATAAATAAAAAGTAAATTGGTGCTTTGACAGACACTTGTTTTCTCCTACTTTCTCTTTGCTTGTGGTTTACCTGAGACTCCTAATTCTATGGACATCCATAGAATTCTCTACTAAAATCTAGACTAGACGAACCCTAGACATTCCTTTATGAAGAACAGTAAGAAAAATCCTTACATCCACAACGCATATTAATAATGAATAGACGGATTTTTGTCTGGGTTTCCTAATTTGTTTTTGCTGTTTACTTCATGACTACGTAGCAAAAATATTTATTAGAGCTCATACTTAGGGAGATGTGGAATTTCACATTAGTATCTTTGCATGGGAAAAATATCGCGTCGTTTTCATGGACTGTACTAACGTATTAACCATATATGAATTATAAATATGTCGTTTGTTTTTCTGGAAATTTTGAGTAAACACCGTCATAATTTGTGCGTAAAACTTGAACCAAATGTTCAAGAGTCAGCCAATTTAATCTATCAAATTTTCCACGTGTACATATTTCCATATGGTTTGCATAATTTTTCAATTTTCTACTCAATCAACTCAGAACAAATGTCAAGTTTTACCTCAATTTCGCATTTCCCTCTTTTGATTTTCGAATATCATCTGGAGTTGGAAGTTTTGTGAGTGTGAGGGAAGCGTTGTTAATTGAAATGAATAAACTTTGATACGCATCCTTTGTTGGAATGACACGTCCACTCCACTTTTGAATGTTCCCATGGGCTTCAACCCATCCAGCCGCTAAGCTACAACCGCTGCTATTGCTTTTATCAAGTTGAATTGTAATGTCAATTGGATGCTTGTAGTTTGCTGAGCGACGAAGTGCATAATTTTCTCCACCTTGGATGACTTGACCTTGGAGTGGGAATTCATAATCATATTGAATTGGGGTACTATTTTCAAAAGTTTTGCTGCTAAAATCTTGAGTAATGTTGATTGGACATGGGAGCGTATTGATAAAATTTAAATGCGTTTCTCCGATTCTGGGTATCGCATTGTAGGACACCTGAAATAAGACAAGAGATCAAATTAGATACAATTCTGATCTATTTTACTTCATTAATTTACTCAGTACGAGTTTACACGTAGATCGTAATACGAGCAAGTGTTTGCATAGAAATTCAATGCTAAATCCTCAACCTCGACCCTGGGTAAAGTGAGTATCATTTTACACACACTGCTCTGATATTATGACCAAAATCTATTTGCTATTGAATTTTTGACTCGGTCTGGCCTTGACCATGACATTTACGTGCACATTCTATCCAATTACGTCCTCATCAATTATCTGTAAGATCAAATTAGATACAATTCTGATCTATTTTACTTCATTAATTTACTCAGTACGAGTTTACACGTAGATCGTAATACGAGCAAGTGTTTGCATTGAAATTCAATGCTAAATCCTCAACCTCGACCCTGGGTAAAGTGAGGATCATTTTATACACACTGCTCTAATATTATGAACAAAGTCTATTTGCTATTGAATTTTTGACTCAATCTGGCCTTGACCATGACATTTGCGTGCACATTCTATCCAATTACGTCCTCATCAATTATCTGTGTATACCCAGATTTATATGTAAAAGTATCATTTCATTATGTGCGCAATAAATGCCCGGGTATCTTTACGACTTGACCCATTTTCCCAATTATATTCTGACTGTTTTTGTTTTTAAGCCAAAGCCAAGGATTATTTTGTAAATAATCCTTTCTTAAAGCCATGCCATGGTACGAGTTCTTCCAAGGTTTAATTGTACCATGTATTTTTGCTACTTCCAAAAATAGTTTAGACAAAAAGACAGGATCTTGTCCTTGTTTACCTCAATCCGACTCTCGATGATTCCAGCCACAAGGAAAGATAGGGCAGCAAGAACTCCACCAACTACCATTCTTTGAAGTGGACGTTTAAAAAGTCCACATTTACGAAACACAGGGTAAACGGCTGCCTCAAAGAATGGAATGAAAATGAACATCAGAATTGCATTTGCAACCTAATGAGAAAATTAGCAAGTTTATTAATTATTCAGCCCATGTGGTTTTTGCTAAAAGCCTGCTGTTACCTGCATTTGATCTGGTTTAATTGTATAGCCCCAAACATATCCATCCATCCGAGTTGCCTGAAGCGTCCATCTTGAGCCCTGGATTTTAATTAGTAGAATATTAAATTTCTTCATGAAAAACAAAAACAAACGTCAACGCCAACGCCACACGTGGCAAAATAAAAAACAACATTTATCCATATATTTCCTGATGTCGCAANAAAACAAAAACAAACGTCAACGCCAACGCCACACGTGGCAAAATAAAAAACAACATTTATCCATATATTTCCTGATGTCGCAATCGAAACATCGTATTATCTTACCAATTGTTCATACAGAGCATAAAACATTGGGATGGGTACATAGTAGACGAGAACTCTCAAAAGTCCTTTCGTATCATTAATCAGAGCCAGATCAAATCTATTTGTAGCATAGTCCAGCCAGTGGGCTTTCTTCTCATGTTTCTTCCCACTCTTCTTCTCCTTTGACTTCTCCTTAATTGCGTACTAAGAAACAATAACATTATGAGAGAGGTATGGATAAGTATTAGTTCAAAGGAAAAAAACATTCATCAAAAATAATTTACTCTAGGCTAAACCATGGCGGCGTAGGAAGGATAGGCAAGACATATTAAGAATTATGTGTCGGAAAATACGTATGAGTTGGATGATGAATTCTAGTTTCTTCCCACTCTTCTTCTCCTTTGATTTCTCCTTAATTGCGTACTAAGAAACAATAACATTATGAGAGGGGTATGGATAAGTATTAGTTCAAAGGAAGAAACATTCATCAAAATAATTTACTCTAGGCTAAACTATGGCGGCGTAGGAAGGATAGGCAAGTCATATTAAGAATTATGTGTCGGAAAATACGTATGAATTGGATGATGAATTCTGGAAAAATCTGACCACAGATCATAGGAAAAGATATTTGAAGAATTTTATTTTTATGGGCTTGTTTGTCACGGCTAATAAAATTAGACATTATTGTCTATTAGTTTTCTCAGATTCCTTATGAGTAATACAAAAATAATATGACGACATGGAAATAAACCTCGTAAACTTGGACTGAGAAAAGAACAAGATAAATATTTGCATGTAGAGCTTAAAAATTTACGAGAATTCTACCAATTAATTTACTTCTGAGTTTTACAACGCAAAATCCTTCTTGACTCAAGTAGGATTGATTTCTGACCTTGGTTTCCCTTAGAAATATTCTCGTACTTACTGTTATACATTTGACGACTTTCACCATGATGTTTCCATCTGGTTCCACCATTGTGTATCTTTTCTTCCCGCAAACAAAAACAACTGAGAAAGTAAGCAAAAAATTAATCTCAAATTTCGATCCATGCTCTGCTCTGATGTTTATGCTCTAAGCTAATGATTATTTATTTTCCACGCACCAATTGCAACAAGCATGAGAGACGCTGGCACTCCGAAAGCCAAGGGGTAACACGTATCATCTCCAAAGCAGGAGACGTCCCTTCGGAAAACTGGTGTTACGACTGTGGATAACATATTCCCCACGCTTACAGCAAACATAAAAGACAGAGAAAAATTGACGAAGTTGTTTTTCCTGATAAGGCATTACAAATTGTTCTCCACCGAGGGCCACGACACCTGGATTGGGTCAAAGTTACAAAATGCTGAAATGTTCTGGTGGTCAAATTACTTTATATTTAATTATCATTACATGGTTTGATGCCTCCTGTGCCCACGGCCATAAGGAAAAGTCCCAAGAGGCATAAAGGGCTAAAAGAAAGCAGGAATTAAGTCATTTCACACTTTTCTTACAAAAATTAATAATTTTAGCTTACACTCTCGGAAGATGAAACGGAGTAACGGAGGATATAGACAGTATAGCATTTCCAAATGGCATACACGACCGAAATGTAAAAAATCGTTCGATATTTGCCAATGAACGAATCTGCGAGAATTCCTCCAAGGACCGGAAGAGCGTAGCAGAGTAAAAGAAACACGTGATAAATCGTTGTGGACAAATTTTCAGAAAAATTGAGCACGTTTCTCATATAAATAGTGAGCACTGCTCGCATTCCATAATAGGAAAATCTTTCGCAGAATTCTGTGACTGCTATGAATATGACAGCCCGAGGGTAAGGGATCTTGTGGTCCATCTGCAAGAGTAAACAAATCATTTAAAAAAAGATTCAAGGGTAACGTTGGATTTTAAAATTTAAATGTGGCTACTTGAAAATTGTAAAAATTATTTTACCCCCGAATTTAAAATAGATAATGATTCTGGCCTAGGAATGAGAACGAACTTGAGAAATGCCAACGCTAACGTCAGTAGCCTCAAATTTCTCAAGGTGTAATATTTTACTGTAACTGTGTTCAAACCGATGGGGTAAATATCAATCAATGGGCAAATCGTTCAAAGTCCAGACAAAAATAGAAAAAAACACAACACACCCCTTTTTCTTTAATCTATTTAGAAAGCGGATTAAAAAACTCAAGATAAAGCCGGTTGTATTCTTGTATTTTTTCCTCAAGTGGGTGAGTCATGCTAAAGACTTACAAGGAGCAAAAGCAGGAGCC
>WJEZ01002947.1:0-11984 GCA_009869925.1 Thalassaphorura encarpata
AGAAAATGTAATTTCAGCATGGCAACAGTTGAATTTCTTTACACCTGTCAAACAATTTACAAACACATTCAAGAGTTTGTGCTTGAGTTTTCAAGCACAAATTTGAGTTGTTGTTTTCAACTCTTGATTTTGGACTCGAAAATAATTCATTAATCAAATTGCACCATAATGCAGAAGAAAGTTCGAAAGAATATTCGGGGGTGTGAAAAACACCACGGAAATTAACAGCGTATGGACGTAGCGGTGTGGTTAAGTTGTTTCTTTAATTAAAACAGGTCCTGGATTCAATGCTCACTATATTTTTTGTCATTTGAGTTTCCATATATTAACCCATTCCCATAGCTTTGTCAGCTCTTGTAACGTTTCTACGTTTATTATTTCTTGATTTGTTCTTGTGAACTGAACCATGATTACGAGAAGTGGGACTACGTTTATCAATGTCACCATTTTCTTTGATTCTAAAAAATAAAAATTGGAAGTTATTGAATAGGGCCAGGGCTAGAATATTTTAAGGTCTGTAGTACAGTACAGGACTCTTAAGTCTATGAGCAACAAAAACAGAGGCTGCTACAAAATCGGAATTGAATATGGACTACGAGTTTTCAAATGTATGAACTGAACTTCTGGACTAAAATTACTTTTAAGCCAAACACAATATTGATGCTATCAGTGATACAACACAACACTTCAATTTCTCATCCTAAAAACTTTTTTTTCAAAACATACGTAATAATTTCAGACTATATCAGTATTGGATCTGAAGTTGAAGTTATGCAATAAAGTTTAGTTCAATTTTTTAACTTTCCGGATCGGTAAAAAATATGAGACAATGGTAGGCGAAACCTTTCTCAAAAATAATAGAGGTAGAGTTTTAAGTCCAACGAGACGACGGTACGCATTTACGACAGTAAATATTTCATGTAAATATGAATAAGTTGTCATACATCAATTTAATCAGTCTTGTACGAACGTCTATTTCCATCCTAAAATCCTGAAAAAGTATTGCATAACAATCTAACATGCTTTAGTATTCAGTATTATTGTATAACAGAAAATTAACCCGAGGCACGAAATCCATCATTGACACTGCCAAAAAAAACTTAATTTGAGAATCCCTGACAAGACACCCAGACAGATCTTGAATCGAATGATTAATGGAATGCAGACGCAGACTCAAGCCCAGAGTCGTTTCATTTCATTTGATTTGATTCCTCAGGAATCAGGAAATTAGGTGAAGTGGTCAACCGCTATGGCTATGGCCCAGTCGGGCCGTAATTAACCGCAACGACACACCAGTGCTACAGTAGTAGTACCCGTTGGATTTTTTCTCAAGATGATCAATCCATGAACATAATGAAATTGAAAGATGCTCAAGGGTGAAATTTCTTATTACTGATTTGATAAGTTGGCCAACAACTCGTTTTGAGTTTCCCGTTAAGTAAAGGAAGAGTGCTCGGTCCTCCAGGCTTTAATGTTGGGATGGGTATCGTGTCAATGGACTTGAAACTGTTAAAAGTAATATGCAAATTTTAAAATTGGTTGGAAGGGTTAAGTAAATTCTTTTCCTGATGAAAAGGTCTTTATACTTGATCTGGCCGGCCGGGTAGACAAAGGTAAGTCAGGAAAACTGGTTCCTTGAAATTAAATTCAGTTACTCCTTGACTCTCGTATCCACCGCACCGGGTGAAAATGAGAGGCTTACACGTAAGTCAATTGCATTCATATTGTAATAAAATTATATTTATTTTGTAATAATTTTCGTATTATTTTGGTTTCAGGGGATCGGATTTGTGGTCCTTGCGTTAACATTTACCTCAATCATTGATGCAGGGACAACGCCAGATATTTCTAGTCGATCACGCTCAACAAAGTTAGTTAAACCAGCAGCAGCAGTAGCCGTTGACCCTGTGAAAAGAGGTCCAAAAATATTAGGATGGGGTAAAGGAAGTAGTCATCCACTGACACAATTTGGAAAATTACACGTCGTTAAAAAACCTGGATGGGGTTGGGATACTTATGCCCCTGGAGGATGGGATACAAGCGGTGGTTGGTCATCATCGAAGAAACAAACGCTCAAGGAAAAATTAATTGCTAAAATCCCAAAGAAAAGTTTTGGTGTTCAATGGAAAGGTGAGAATGTTTTCAAGGTTTACATTTTTGATAAAAATTCATTCCGGTTCATAAGGAAGGAAAGATGAGATGAAGATGAGTCAAGTTTTACGTATAAGATCGTTCGTTGAACTCCCGCATCTCCAAATTCCCAACAATTCAAGCCAGTTTTGTATTGGGCTCACAAAGCCAAACCCGTGTTGTAACAATGAGATGCATTAGGTTGGCTTCACTCACAACAAGTGTAATGATTTTTACACAAGGCAGATGCTTCTTCACAATTTTCATGCAAAATAATAATTTCATCTCTCTTGGTCCACCCGGTCTCGAAGGAACGGCACCGAATATACCGGTTTTTGCGTGCATCTCAACATAGCAAAATTACAGCACAGATGAAATCAGAATATGAATACGCAGACTAACGAGGAGTTCGATCCCCAATATTTACAGCAAATTGTACTGGTTTATTTTCAGCAAGTCTAAATTTTTCTGAATTTTTAACGTAGTGACTGACCTTAAAAAGTTCCAAAACTGATAAATCTGCTAGATCTTGAAATTTTAACTTTACGCACGCATCTTATCCTTACTATTTTTCACAGGCGGTGTTGGCTTCTCATTCGGTGGAAAAGGCAAAGGATGGGACACCAAAGGTCACGGTCATGGCCATGCTCCCTCAGGCTGGGGATGGGGAACTTATGGAGACGGTGGCGGCGGCGGTTGGGGATGGGGTAACAATGGTTATGCCCAAAATTACGGATGGGGTCAACAGCAAGGAGGATGGGGCTGGGGTCGAGGTTGGGGTCACCATCACAAACCAGTAGAAGTTCACCATCATCATCATGGAGAAGATGGTTGGGGTTGGGATGGAGACTATGATGATGAGGACGATGACGATGAAGAAGAAGAGGCTGCCGATGATGATGACGATGATGACTACGAGGAAGAAAAACGTGAGAAGAGGAGGAGGAGAAAGAAGAACAAGAAAGCTAAGATTGAAGAAGACGAGCATCAGGCAGAACTTCGAGAGCTGGAAGATGATGAAGTTGTTGATGTTCATATCGAAGGAGATGATGATGATGATGATGCCAGGGTCTTGGTCCAAAGTATTGACGCATTAGAGTCACATGAACGCCAAATGGTCGAAGAAGGTCGAGGTCGAACTGTTTTGTCAGACTATGAAGAACCTTACCAAGAATATGGGTATCAACCAATTGTACCACAATTCTATAGTGATATTAGTTACGACGACGAATCTTAGATTAAAGTTAATGAACAAAGAAAGTAGCTGTTGATGATTTCATATGAAACAACAAAGATTGAGAAAATAATTTGCGCATGCGTAGAATTTTTTGGTCCTGCACCTGCGCAGAATATTCCCAGCTCTGTTTATTCTTACGAATGATTCTTTATGCATAATTTCAGCCTGATTTTTCTACCGTCTCATACAATATTTATCTTGTTTTACAGTTACAGATACAAATGTTTAGATTTTCATTGGACGTTGTAGCAATATTTAATTGTGGCGATGGTAATGGTAAATGGAATGGAATAATGTCATGGGGTGGAAATTAAATTCACAAACTTGGGGTTTAGACTAAAATTATTTAACATTGGGTGTAATTTCATGTAGAACATTATAGTAGTAGTAGTATTTAGTCCTTGTAGCAAAGTGACAAATTGAATTCTCTGTGCCATTAGTATTTTTAGCAAGAACATTTTATATATGCCAATATCATTGCTCAATCAATCACAAAAACTGTAATAAGATTTTATAATGAAGAAAATTAGAATCAATATGTTGTGTCAAAATTAATTTTTTGCAATTACATCGAGTTAACCCATTTGACCCGATGGTTTGGAACTCTAAAATTCTGATATTTATTCCATAATTTAATTCCCGGAAGACCATTTAATTTTTCTGCTGGCAGAATATTCTTGGAATTCAGGAGTTTAGCTTACCCCAAATCAGTATAAATATTCCACAATTTTCGTTACGACTTTTTATCTTATCATAGATTTTCTGATCCCAGAGGGACGATTTAACCTTCACCTGTTTACATTGTTCTTTCCCCGGCCGATCGACTAAAACCTCACAAGTTGCCAGCATTTTTCCCTGTCCTGTCGATTTTGGCCAGAATATTTTAATTAAATTGATAATCTTAATATTCATTCTCATTCCCAACAATGCCGGCCTACGCAGATCCAACTTGTTCTCCAGGAAGTCAGCCCAGAGAACCCATTTTAAGAGTTGTCCCCGCCGTAGTTGACAATGGAACGGTAGAAGAAATGTTAAATGGACATGTAAACGGTGAACTCAAATCTGGATTTCTTGAAGAATCACAAAGTCAAGGTTTAAACTATTCTTCAGGATCAAAGTCAGCTTCAGGAGGCTCCTAAAATGGCGACTACTGTCCGGCGTAGCGTTCAACATCCAATTCCACCGGTTAAGGTTAACGCAGATGTAAGTTTAGTTTGTTAATTTTAATATTTTATCAATTTTTTGTGTGCGTGATATGAAATATGCCTGAATTTTTGTAGGGTTTTCAGCTCATTCCAACTGAAACAAACATTTCCGGAAGGACTCTTCATCGTATTCTTGGAATGGTCATTTATTTGAATGAGTTGATCTACGCCGTTGTCTTCAAGGATGGTGAAGAATTTAACTCTGTTTTGGTCCAGGCAGAATTGCTAAACGATGAATTTCCCCAGGAGGTTATTCGCAACTTTGAAAAACATCTTTGCTGGGTTTTCCCGAACATTGATTCTGATGATGAGGAAAATGAGGATTGATTCTGATGTTGACGAGTCGTCATAATTTCTTCTAATTTCTGGGTTTACAATTTCCTTTGCTTTTTTCTTTTGACTCTCTTGAAGTATAACCTGTAATCTTTCAGTTGCTGACTTAAAATATGTCCAACTGCACCCATTGGGCCCTGGCCGTATTTGTCATTTATTTTGTTTTCCAAGTTTGTTGACCTGTCTACAAAAATAAATACTTGACATGTCGTCTCTTCACGTCCAAGTACGTGTGTTGGCGTTGGGCTAGGTCAATGGTCAAGAATGTTCTAGATAAAATTAACATTAATTTTCTGTTTTCAAATAATAAAGAAAGTACAATCTTAATCATAACATCTGAATCGAAATTAATTACATATGTTCATTTCATTTCCGCATGCAAAATAAAAAACAAAGTCCTAAGCGTAATGTGTACATTTCTAGAATTCCAATTCTGTGCAAAATTCCTACAAGTACATTTCTAGCCTGGCTTGGCCATTGAGCATTACTACTCTACTTCTACTTGGATTTTTTGCTCAACTCAAGACTTTTACTTGTGCCGAGGAGGAGGAATGGCAATGGGTGTTTGTGCATTGTGTGTAGTAATTCTGCACAAAAGGGACCAACCGGAGAATTGAGGAAATCACACCAGAGCAGAGGCACAAGGCAACCGCCGCAAAGCAAAGGCAGAAATTTTTTTATTGGCACCACAACCAACCAAAATAGCCTTCAGCCATCCTTTGCTTGCTTCTCAATCATATTTCTTCAATCTTCAAAGTTCATTCACAACATCACATCATCAAGCAAGAGGACAGGACACAAGATCATTAAACTACAAATTGCCAATCCCATTCCCAATTTTGTTTTGTGCTTCATTCCAATTTTGAGTCCAACGGCCAGATCCGAAAGAAGTCCAAACGAACGAACAACAAAATAGAATATTTTAAGTAAGTGTTGAATTTATTGGATATTGCGTGGTTTCTTTATTTCTTATCCGTAAGACTATCAATATTCAGTTGAGTATATATGAGTTTCGTTTTATGTTTGTTGTTTGTTTTGTACATCAAAAGAATTCAATGAAGTTCATTTAATTCAATAGCGAGGTCAGTCACAGCCAATCCATTACAATATTCATTAATTTGCCTCATTTTTGCAGAACAGAAGTGGGAAAATTGTGTTTGGTACGATACAATTTAATTTCTGGAATCTAAACGGCGGCGACGACTTTGCGTTACGAACGAGCGACCGGGACGGCGGACGGACAGATCAACTCAACAACAGTTACCGCCGAACCTTTACTCTAGTCTTCGAATTTCCCCCAAGGGAAGATCTGACTGACAATTCAACTCATCGTCCCAGAAAACGTCGTCGTGGCAGGGGAAGCCTTGGCTGGTAAGTAAAGTAAAATTAAAGTAAATCGTAAATAATATGAGCAAAGTAGCAGTTCGATTATCACATCAGTTCAGTATAGTAAATAGCTTGAGCTATGATAAGATATCTGAATAACCTACTTGACTAGCCAGGGTTAACATTATTACCTATCTGACTCTGAGTTATCAAACATTAGCTTTAGCTAGACTAGAGAAGACTGGATTAATCGATTAGGTAGGTAGTTATAGTTAGATATGACTTATTAATTGCATTTTGGATGTAGGTGTTGATGTGTAGTGTAAAATGAAATGTATTTTACCTTGCCACAGGTATTGAACTTACAAAAATGAGTTCAACCAGTTGTGAGACAAGACTACCATCGGGGACGGATAATTTTAGTGAAGTTGACCACGTTTCCACGCTGTCAGAAAACCTAAAGAGTTCATTATTCCTAAACCCCGAATACGCGGACGTGTATTTGATCGTTGAAGGGGATTCTCATCCAGCTCATAAAATCATCTTAGCCTCTAGATCCCATTATTTCCGTGCATTGTTGTTTGGAGGGATGAAAGAGAGTACTCAAGCAGAAATTGAACTCAAAGGAGCAACTACAACTTCTTTTAAGATTTTATTAAAATATGTCTACACGGGGAGAATGGCTTTGGCTGATTTGAAGGAGGAAGTCGTCTTGGATGTTTTAGGGTAAGTAAAAGTTAAAAGTAGAAATTAATTATTAAAATTATCAAATACTAATTTACTTTTTCGTGTTGTTGTTCCAGATTATCACATCAATGGGGATTTGAAGAATTAGAGAGCAGCATATGTGAATATTTACAATCAATCCTTCAAGTTGGAAATGTTTGTGCAATTTTAGACACGGGTCTAGCATTTGGTCTTACGGACTTGGTCAAAACTTGTGCAGTTTTTGCGGATTCAAATACAGGGTTTCTACTAGATCATCCTACGTTCATGACCCTTTCCCCGGTAAGCAAGCAATTAAATGCAAAATTAGACTATGAATAATAATTGTTCTCCTTCCTTCCTTCCGGTACCGTAATCATAATCATTGGTTTAGTTTTCATGAATAATTCATAATTCATAGTCATCATGACTTGGCTTTAGTTTTGCATAATTTAATGTAATTTGTTTTTCTTTGTATGCATATGCATCGTAGGCTGGGATCTCAGAACTAATATCTCGAGACTCATTTTGTGGGCCGGAAGAAAAGATATTTGAATGTGTATGCGAATGGGTGCGACATAATGAGGAACTTCATCCAGGAGCTGCTGATGTACTTAATGGGATTCGACTCCCGCTCATGAATATAGATACGCTCTTGGAAACCGTTCGCCCAACAGGCTTTGTTTCTCCAGAATTAATCTTGGATGCTATTGCTACACAAAATAAGTCTAGAAGTACGGAACTACGCTATCGAGGTTTATTAGGTCAGTTTAGATTGCAAGTCGCATACGCATATTAATTAAATTAATACAGAATACGGAAGTGACGTGGTTTGGACTTTTTTTCATTTCAGTTCCCGACGAAAATGTTGCCCACGCGAAAAATGGAGCTCGAGTCGTCAAGGGTGAAATGCGTCAAGCCGTGTTGGATGGTGACATTCAAAATTATGATGTGGAAAGAGGGTTCACTCGTCACATAATTGAAGAAGGGGGTGATGGTGGTGGTGGGATTGTGATTGAACTTCGTGACCAATGCATTCTCAACCATATTCGTATGCTGCTGTGGGATCGAGATCTACGGTAAGAATAGTAAAGAGGATAGAAATAGAATCATACATTAGTTCCTAGTATAATGTGTGTACAGTGATTCACACACTTGCTCGTGTTATTTGCTATTTTATCATTTTGGCTTGGCATACAATTTTGGCAAGCGCGTGACGTAATGTGTTTTTTTTTGGTCTTTTAATCTAGCTCTTACTCCTACTACATTGAGGCGTCAATGGATCAAGAGAATTGGGTTCGGATCGTAGATCACACCAAATACCATTGCCGCTCTTGGCAAAATATCTTCTTTCCTCAACGAGTTGTAAAGTGAGTTTCCTTTTCCTTATTTTACACCTACCTAACCTTATAATTCTTCGCGATGCGATGCAGGGTGGCCTTCATGCTAAATACAAATGCAAGTGTTACATGCTCGAACTACCTCATGCTTCGATCTTGTTTAGGTTATTTATGCCAAGATTCTACTATACTAGACCTGGTTTGAACTATTAATTCTAGTGTGGTCGGTTTAGATTAAAACACCTTCGAATTCTAAGCTTACCATATATGATGAGATCAGCAGAATGCAAATGCACTAATATTGCATTACTCACTAATTTATGTTTATTTCCTCTCCAGATATTTCAAAGTTGTTGGAACAAATAACACGGTGAACCGAATGTTCCATTTGGTTGCATTTCAGGCGTATTACACACGTAAAGAATTCACGATTGACCCTACNCAGGCGTATTACACACGTAAAGAATTCACGATTGACCCTACATGGGGCTTGCTTGGTAAGTTAATTAACAAGATTAATTGCAGTTGACCGACATTACCTGATGCACATTTTTTAAATTTTCAGTTCCTAAAGAAAATGTTGCGACGATTGAGTTGAGTGCCTGTGTGATTGAGGGTGTATCGAGGAGTCGAAATGCTCTCATAAATGGTAAGTGTTTGCAATACAGTAAAAAAAATTTGATTTGATTTTAATTTCAATCTTAATTTATTCCAGGAGAAACACGTGGCTACGATTGGGATTCTGGCTACACTTGTCATCAACTTGGAAGTGGAGCTATAGTAGTTCAGTTGGCTCAGCCTTTTATCATTTCAATGATGAAACTTCTTCTCTGGGACTGCGACGATCGTTACTACAGTTTTTATGTCGAAGTGTCGACGAATCAAAGAAATTGGGAAATGGTTGCTAATAAATCAAGGGAAAAGTGCAGATCTTGGCAGACTCTGACTTTTGCTCCAGTCCCTGTTGTTTACATTCGAATTGTTGGGAATGATAATTCTGCAAATGAGGTAATTGAATAAGCCCTATTAGACTTTTTAATTTTTGATTTAATATTTAATTTCTTCATTATTTTTAGGTTTTTCATTGCGTTCATTTTGAATGCTCTGCTTCTACGATGGCAGCGCTGGAAGAACAACCTAGCAGTTCCAAAGCGTCTTGTACTTCGAGTACTTCTCTAATGAAAATTGACTCCAAAGCTCAGAGTGGTGGAGATCCATCATTGTTAAAATTACGACAATCTCCATCTTCCTCATCTTCAATCTGTAGTACTCACTCCAATTCTCCAAGAAATTATCCAATGAGGAGGAGCTCTTCCTCTGGTAAATCTGGGAGTATGCCACCCCACGTTGAGGAAGAAGTGGCAGAGGTCATTGAGGTCGAGGATGAAGGAGAAGTCATTGAACTAGATGGAGAAGAGGTAGTAGTAGTAGCAGAACGTGAGTTGGAATTAGAGAGGAATATAATCAACTAATTCTAATGCGGTTGTTGACTAAGCTAGAGCTAACTCTTAAAATATTACTTCTGGTGCTCTAGCATAAGTTATTCACTACCTATCTACGAGGTAATTTATTCAATTGTTTAAGCCTAAGCATGTATACCTAATACCTCATCTCAACTGGTTCTGGTCTGATTGATAGACTGATAGCAAAAAATCACGACAGGAATTAAAATGTAACTAAATAGTGCAATTTTCAAATGTATTACGATTGGGAAAACTAGAATTAGGGGTTATCAGTGGTGTACTATGCGTTATGCTTGACTTAATTGACCTCATTTAAGAATGGTGCTTTAGAGCATAGATCAATCATTAGAAGATTGTTTATTTATTGCTTTGCATTTAAAACATTTATGTGAAAGCTGTTAATTAGTGATTTTTTGAGTTTTATGATGTAATTCATATTTCGAGAATCCTATTGCTTCGCTCCTAGCGCATTTAGCCAATTAATTGGTAGTGGAATGGTAATCGTAAGATCTGCCTGATGCCTATGCGTATGCCTATGCTTACCCATGTCATGTTTTGTCATGTGTGTAAAAGTAATTTATAATTATGAGTGGAAGTGGCAGTTGAAATTGAAGAAAGAGGGGAAAAGTTTTTGAGTTTTTAATTTCTTGCATGGCAGATAAAAATTTATATTAATACGTATTATAATATTAGAGCCAGCTCCTAGCCTTAGCATTTTACTCTCACTCTCATTCAGTATTGAATTTGAACTGACAATTGACCTTTAACCTACACATTGTGCAGCAAAGGGAGCTCGTAGATCCTACTTGTGGAATTTAATTTTATCCGATTGTTTAGGTGAAAAATGAATCTTAATTTAGAGTACAAAACAGATTTGTTGTATTGGTTGAGTTACTTACTTCTGGTTCCTGTTTAAACATTTCATGTATTCTCACAGGTCAAGCCAAGGTCATTTCTGCACTGCAGCCAAAGCAAAATAAATTAACAGTTGGGAAAATGATTCATTTTGGAACCAATAGAACTTTATTTATAGTATAGTTAGCCATAACTCCATAGATAGGCATTTTTTGAATTTAAAAGAGAAACAATTCACAAGGTGCAAGCAATTCACAACATAATTCGTAACGTAAATTATAACATATCCTAGGCTCTGCTTGATATAGTATTATTATTTCGGTAGGTTTTTTTATTTATTTACCCGATGGTTTGAGGACCTCCTGGGCTGACATGGAATCTGGGAATAAGCTGTGATAATTGAGAGAGGGAACATAAGCAGCTGTGATGACACGTCCCCCAAACCAACGCCCATGCAATGTGTTAACAGCCGCAACAGCTGCTGAAACTGATGGACATTTCACGTAAACATTTCCAGTCGGTGTATTCAAATCCACAAAAATATGAACAGCTCCTCCAGAAGGAGCACATGCGTCCAGAACTTCATCACGGATTTCCAGAGCATTATCTCGCTCCCTAAGGAAATTTAAAAATATGATTAATTCCTAAATTTTAAGGTCAAATTTGGATTTATTGTAGCTTACTTGACTGGGTCAAACATATTAGAAAGCATGAAACATGGAGTTGAAATAGGTGGAGCCGCCGCCCCATGTCCACTGCCCAAATGAGATTGTCCCAAACCCATTTGTTGATTTTGCATATTCAAGGCCGCTGTGGCAGCTTCTGGCAACTCCAAATCCGTTCCTTCGGCAAGTTTTGCCATGAGTGAGAGACGAGCCGTTGAGCCTAGCCTAACTCCAGTCCGATCCATTTCTTCAGAGTCCAAGAAACTTTGTTGATTGGCTCCAGCGTAGGATTGATAGTCAGATTTATCTGTGACAGTTCCAACTTTCATAGCTCGTCCAGCAATTTCAAATCCATTCAATTGCTCCATAGCTCTCTTCGCATCTTCGCCTTCTTGAAACTAAAAATAAAACATTCCAAATTAACTAAATGACATTTTTTAAATTAATTTTAATTTTAACTCACAGTCAAAAATCCAAATCCCTTGCTACGCCCCGTATCCTGATCCCGCATGATGAGGACTTCATCTATTCTTCCAAACGGCTCAAAAATCGCACGTAACATTTCTTCCGTGATATTAAAGTGAAGTGATCCAATGTATAGTTTCATTGGACCATGAGCAGTCGTAGTCATTGCTGCTGCCATAGCTCCAGCCTTAGCCAATTGACCTGCTCGATTCTTTTCAGCTTGAGAGAGTTGAACAATGATAGGAATGCCCAAAAGGCGC
>WJEZ01002948.1:0-11981 GCA_009869925.1 Thalassaphorura encarpata
GATTCGAATTTGGAGGATATGATCCTCGTGTAGTGGCTTAGCTTTAGTAAGTTTGCTTTGAGATAGGGAAAGCAAGGACCGACCATATGCTTTCATTTTATGCCACTGGAGTTCATAGTTTAACCCTTCAGCCCGTGATTACGTAACATGAGATGAAGACCACTGCGACATGGTTCGGTGTCTCTGATTTTTATAATTAAATTATGAATGGATACTTTTGGTAAATTGGTAAACTGAAATTGACTGTGAATAAATTTTATGAGGCTCTTTACGTTTCAACTGGAGAGTTTCTACTAGATTTGAGGACACGTGGCGTCCAGGCTATATAGCCCAAATATAGGACCGGATTTAGAAGGCTTTGTAGTATATCCGTTATGATTTAGAGTTAGTCGAAAAGTTTCCGAGTCAGGAATAAAACACGGGTTTGGATTAATGCTGAGCTGACGAAGTCTGACCACTGCGTCAAAGTCCTTTCTCTACTTTGGGAATTTGGAATGGCAGGGTGGACATGTTTACTCCGTGCTCTGTGTCCGCAACTGTGCTTTTGACAAATTTGGTCAATGGTCCAGTAGCTAATATTAAGGACTGTCATTCCTCGTTAATGTATTTTCCAGTTCATTTGTGAGTTGATTCAGTGGTTTGGTTTGAGCACGCACAGTTCGTGTACAAAAGGATGTGCAAGAAACGAACGGGAAATACCAGAAGAGACCTTTCAACTACAATGTGAAGTTTCATCGCCAAAGTGCACGGAGTGAAAAGATTAAGCCAAATCCATATGGCATGGTTGACAGAGCAAGGGAAAGCAAGGCAGGCACTTATTGATTATTAAGTGGATTTGGATTAAGTCATCGTGGTCCGGTCATGGTTTGGCTTTTGAGCATGACTAGCATAGGTCATGTCATGCTGAATGCATTGCCTATGGCTTAATCTTCTGGAGAAAGAGAAAGTCAGGTATGCCTGTGTAGCAGGGCAAGTGCCAAAATNTGCTGCTTATGGCTTAATCTTCTGGAGAAAGAGAAAGTCAGGTATGCCTGTGTAGCAGGGCAAGTGCCAAAATAGAATTGTACATCTTCACCACAGCGTTACCCAACGGCTGGCTAGATTTGCTGCTATCTGCTAATCCATGCATTTCCTATTTGAAATTTTAAATTGGCAAGAGGCAGTAGTACAAAGATTGGTTGGTTGAACGGTTTTTTCTCTACATGCAATGCACTTCATTACATCGTAGTGCGGTTTCCCATCGTTCTTAAATTATTCATGCATGCATAGTGCATGAGTACTCCTCTAATTTTTCTTCCCTAGGAGAAAACTTAAGAGGGGTGCATGGTGCATGTGGGAGTGAAAGTTAAAGCTTATAAGCTATGAATCTGGTTAGCTGAATCCTTTGGAGGCTAAAAATCTCTTCTGACTCTAGAGCTTGTCTTATTTTCTTCATAATTTCCAAATCTTCCACCCCTCGTTTGAATATTTTTTGACCTGAGCTGAGGGTGTTACTCAAATTTCTTTTATTTAATCCTTTAGCTAGACCACCCTTCGCACCGTTAGGTTCGATTTTTCCAATTTTATATCCACAATCATATCGTAATCCAAATCGTCACATTCTTTCAATCCGTTTTAATTTAATTCCTTCGACGAAAATGATCTGTAGTGTAACACCATTTGCTCTCAATACCTCCCATATGGCTAAGATTAGATAGGAAATGTAGTAATGGTATTTTGTTGTGGGCAAGTCGAGTTCTCCTCTACCAAGTCAAGCTTGAATGCATCTTAAGATGAAATGGGAATAGGGATTGAATCTCTGAAGAGAAGAGAGAGGACGAATCCTAAGGCATAATAGCAGCACAGCATTGTTGTGTGGCAAAGCAAATGCTCATCTTGATAGTCAAGTAAAATCAGATTAGAATCAGGAGAATCCCCTACGGTTTTCCATCTGGGTCCGACCGAAACTCCTTCCTTCCTTCTTCGACCATCATCATTATTATCAGTTTTCTAATCATTCATTTATAGCCTAGCATAGCTAAGCACTAGGGATTGTACAATTAAAGGAGATGAAGAGAATGCTCCACATATGTGGCCCGGTTTGGGCCGATGCCCGAAGATATCAGGCACTGCTATTGTAAAAGCTTGAAATTAGATTGGCAGGTAAACCTGAGTATACGTCATACGTATGCAGGTGTGTTGTCGTCGTGTATGCGTATGATCGGATATGCTAGTTTAGTTTCTCTCTCAAGGTATATCAATCAAAGCAAGTGTAAGTATATGAGTGACTACTTTGTTCACTCACTGATATTGATGCTGTTGGAAAAGGATTTTTTTTACCGAGGTGATAGTTATCAAAAAAGGTATCATAGACAGGTTTGGCTTGAAACGAAGGCAATCGACGGAGATGAGAGAGGCTGAAAATAGTTTAATGAGCGTGTGGACAATAGAGTCTATTTATGAAATTGATATGCATGTAAGCACTTAATAGGCGAAGAAGTGTAATGTAATGATGTGAACAAACAGATGGTAAGTTTTCTGGGGGCAGACCGGAGTAAATACTTTGAGATTTTTAACAAAGTTCAGTTTGAACCATTGGCAAGGGGGTTCAGATCCTTTTCTTTTGAATTTTGAACGCCAGTAATGATGTGATCAGGGAAAGGACTTTGGATGTGGGTAGACAAATCTGTCCGTCTCGGTAGCTGAGATGAGTTTCATGCCTATTAGGCATCTTATTCATTATTCATTTTCGTGCATTAATATGGAACTTGCTGGTTGAGCGACTTTGGTTATATGGCTAACAGTGCCGGCTGGTTACGAAGGATTTGACGTAACTAGATCAATCATTAAAACATTATTAGGATAGTAAATGAACCATTTTTCGCCCTCCTTTTGTATTCCTCATGGTACAAGCACGTTTTATTTACCTTATTCAGTCGTAGCCATGCAGGTGATTTTTTTGTCCTGTCCTGTCCTGATACGGTTTATAAGATTGAACTGATCTATCGGATGCTGGTACTCATTGTTGTTGATGTACTCTACCTTCATCCTACGTATTTTTTGCAGCATTCACAACAACAGACAAAGTCTTTCAATATATTAAACATAGTCAGAAGGTGCAGTGCACTCACGTGTATTACATGGACAGACAAGACAGGACATGGACAGGTTGCACGATTTGGAGCAAAGTATCTTTTCTTCATTGCTCCACTACATTGCACTTGACTGCCTGGGATAAAAGATATCGTTTTGGCGAATTGCATTGTTAGCATTATTGGACCGTAACGAGTATACTAGCGTCTGGTACTCCATATGCTATGGTAATTTGCAACCGAGTTATTATTAAGGAGAAAATGATTGGGAGGAAGGAAAAAATTGGGGAGAAAAAATGGTTTTCCTACTACTACTCCTATTATAAACCTTATTTGGAAATTCATGCTTCATTGCACTGGACTAGGATGCTAGTACTAGGGACGCCGACAACAGACAAACACGGCTCTGTTGTACAACGATGTGGTTTGCGAATGCGAAATGTGTGCATTACATTTGGCTTGCCCTGGCCTGGTAATAGCGAATCCGAACTCCCAGCAGTAGCAGTCTCTGAAGCATATATATGCAGAGGAGTGGAAAGTATAATAGTATTTTGATTGTGATTTATTTGAGTGTGAGTCAAAATAAATTGGGACAGGAAGGAATACGAAATGAAATAGGTTTTTGTTCTTCAATGTTACATCGTTGGTTGGGGTGAAGGAAAGGAAGGAAGGGTGTTATTATTATGCTAAATTTTGGCAGATGAGTGGGGTTTGGAGGTTAGGTTTGGCGTGAATGAAATTTGGAACTGAAAAACCGATTATGCAAACACAAACGAAGGAATAGGATTTGGGAGGGAGGAAGAGAGATGAATTTGTAATGAGGGTGAATTTGTTTTAATAAACTAAAGGCAAGAGTAGGACAGTCGAAATCCCTTTGTTACTTTAATGAAAATTGCGTTTTTAGGAAAAAGTAAAATTTTGACTGGTCTGGCAAATCTTGTCGTTCCAGCTTTTCTTGTGTGGCCGTTCTCTGTTAAACTTTTTTATTCAATTCGCTTACTCACGTAGAAATCAAATCATTTAAGTTCTCTCGGAATTAAAATGCATTAAATATGCATTAGCGTAGTCTGGCATAGGCATGGCATGGCGTACCCCTATGAATTATTACCTTGTTAATTCGTGTTTTTATTTATTCGAAAACACAAATGGAATGACATCGGATGTCTGACTGACTATGGTCAAGATGGTCCAGTAAAGTAAGAGCAAGACATGCTTTGCATTCATCACAGGCTGGTTGAACCATGGCGTGTTTGAGAAAATCTAGTTTTGTTGATAGGCCGTTGCAGTGCCCTTAGGTCACTCAACAAATTATAAATTCCATTCCATTGCCTGCCAGTTGAGAAAACTTGAGTCCAACTACTCAACTCTTTCGCCAAGTCAGAGTGTAAATCTGAAAATGAAATGAAATGAGGAATATGGGAATAGGAAAAGTAAAGGAAAATGAAGATTGGATGTGGATGAAGAAGGTAAAAGTAAAAAGAAAATGTAGATTTATGCATGAATGAATATAAAAGGCATGTGCTTGCCCTATGCTCTTTCTTATGGAGAAATATAATGTAATGCTCAATGACTTATGATCTCTCTGAAGTTTGGACATCCAAAAGAGAGTTGAAGTTGAGTTTTCAGTTCCACATGATTCAGAAGAATAAAATTGTTCTACATCTCATCTCCCATTTCGTTTCGTATATTGAAAAATCTTTCGAGCACCTAATTCATCACACTTCTAACACGTCCACGGAGAAGAAGGGCTTAAAGTAGAATGAGATTTATCAGATGGGATCAGAAAATGAGATATGATTTGAACTTGTATGAATGAAATGAATTGAAGATCTTGAGTTCTAATTTGGAATTGCGTGCAGTAGGCTTGTAGTGCCAAAATAAGATTAAATCCTCTACTAAATATCTACGACTGATTTTTTAAAAATAACTGCAAAATCTATAATTTTACATCTAGGTTCCAGTTTTCACAGCCTGTCGAAATCTAGGTTGAACTGTCTAACTGAATTTTGGTGCATTCTTATGAAAATTACATTGGGGTCGCATAAAAAACAGGAGAATTATTGTTGTGAAGGTTAGCTTCCTTTTAAGGAAAGGGCTAAGCCGTGGAATTTAACTTTTGAAATGGGATTGAGGACGAAGAGAAACAAGTGTCAGGATTTAGAACTGTCAAGAAGCCTGGAAAAGAGGTAAATTAGGGTGTAACTCTTTACGTGCATTTTTATCTTGAGTGCCAGTTATAGAATAAGATTATGCTGCTCCGTGGCAGGTAAAGTTATTACATGGCCTACGACGTGTTCTGTATTCCAGTGGTAATTGACTGAAAACATTTTTAAACTTGCTTAGCTCACTCAGACTCAGACAGATAGAGGTTTGAATGTTTGTGAGCCACGTAATTGGAAAAACTCTACAGACCGTTAGGTAGGGTACATGAATTTTGTTTTCTTTCGCTTTAATGCTCGGCTGCTTATTGCTCAACTCAAATGTATTAAAAATGACAGGAGTTACATTTAGAAGAAGACTTGTTCTGGTGAACGTGAAATTAACGATGGAACAGGTGTTTTCTCGCTTGAGGATTTAAGACAAAATCGATCTATTATATTACCCACCTAGTCAAAAATGTTATTGACAGATCTATGTAAAAAATTAAAAATGCATCGGCTTAAGAAGTCTTTTAAACACAATTCTATCGATTCAGTGTAATAATTTGTAAAAATTCGGAAAAGCAGTAAAATTATAATATTTTGTTAGTGAGTAAATATTTTGAGTAGGCACAAGTGTTGAAAAAGAAATTCTAGGGCTGGAAAAAGTAGTAAGACAGATAGGAGGTAAGTAAGTTGAAGTATTGGTGCTGAGTCATAAAAAAGTAGGTGAAGATTACAGATAGAGAAAAGATATGTCGATGTCGATGAGCCAAATAGATTGCCAAAGGAGCTTGAGTTAAGGGTTTTCCTTGGTGGTGGAGTGCAGTTCAGTTGCACGGAGTGCACTGGGCCACTCGATCTCTTTCTCTTGCTTTGCTACCTTCCCTATAGTAGTAAAGCTGGAAGGATTTATTAGGTGGAGACTTGGAGATTGTGAAGATATCCAATAGAAGATAAATTAGACTATGCCTGTGTGTGTGAGGGAATGCGATTCTGATTTTGTTCTGAGAAAGAAATAGATTCATGCTCCATGCAGTGGAAATGGATTGATTTAGTGTCCTAGGCATTTATAAAGATTAAGAATCTATATACCTTGTCCTCATATGCATGCATTTAACTTGTGTACAAGGAATGAGAACGCGAATAACAGGGGTTCGATCCGATTGCGATTGCAACATGCAGTGGAAATGGATTGATTTAGTGTCCTAGGCATTTATAAAGATTAAGAATCTATATACCTTGTCCTCATATGCATGCATTTAACTTGTGTACAAGGAATGAGAATGCGAGTAACAGGGGTTCGATCCGATTGCGATTGCAGGTGCAAATTCAATGAGGGAATACGAATGATCTTATGGTTGTGCAGTTGTGCTTGTGCAAAAAATTAATTACCTTCTCGAATTTCTAGTTCTCTGAGTCTGACCGACCGAAGGATTCGATTAGGATTGCTAGGAGGTTGTTGGGTGTTAGAAGAGCGTGTGTGTTCAGATGATTAGTATTTTGTTCCGTGTGAATTAAATGGTCAAGAAAAAGGCTTACGCTTATTACCTGATTGAATGGTATAGAATGGAACAAAAAACTGCACGGATTACTTGGTTACTTTGGGCTAGGCAGTTTAAGTTGCTGCTGCTGGTGTGACCACAAAGTAAAGAAGTATAAACTAACGGTTGCTCCGAAAGTCGTTCATGTGCTGTTGTGTGCATTTTTATAAGGTGGAATAGCGGGTTTATTAGGCAGGCACTGCATATTATGTCTTGTCACGTTGAAGTTTTGTGCATGTGCATGCTCATGCAGGTGAATTTGGTATTGTTTGAAAGAAGAAAAAAAACTCAAGAAGGCAAGGAGGAAGGTGAATTGGAAATCATTCAACCTAATTACATTTAATCATTCAATTTGTTACGTAATGGAGCGTTTAAAAACCCACCTACCTGCCATCGCATATCTTCCTGGGCTTAAACTAAATGTACTGCCTGCCTGTCTACTGCGTATAATAAATGGTTGATGGTGTTATCTGGTTCATGTTTGTGCAGGGTGAGAAATCATTACATGTTAACTTGTACTGCTCCCCTTTCGCACCAGTTTTTGCTGGGAATTAAACATTTTTGAGGTTGAAGTTGTTGAGTTGTCCTATTTTTTAATAAAAAATATGTTGTGGGAAGCTAGTTAAATATTTTGCAAAATTGTTGAACTCATGAAAAGTTGCAATCAAAAATGTATGTAAATGTAGGCTTAGCCTGAATTCTGCTGGCCACAGCCTGTGTTGGTGACTTCGCAATTTGTGGCATATTTTTGAAATGTAGGAAGGTGTCACCAACCTCGGCGGCGCGGAGAACACTCCATGCAAAAATTAGTCTTTGGAATGTCTGTCTAAAGACATAAAATGTCGTCCACAGATTGTTTGAAAACATTTTGAACTGGAGATAAAACTGGAAAGAGCTTAGCTGGCGGCGGCAGTCGCAACGAAGGCGGGTGACAGAGACAATTTGTGGGCTCTTTCCTACTTTCATGTAGTGTAAGAGAGGGCAGGTGATGCTGACAATGACAATGGACTCTACGATTGCGGGAATTGCCCACTAGGAAAGATCTGTCCTGATGTCCCCATACGGCAGTCGCAACGAAGGCGGGTGACAGAGACAATTTGTGGGCTCTTTCCTACTTTCATGTAGTGTAAGAGAGGGCAGGTGATGCTGACAATGACAATGGACTCTACGATTGCGATTGCGGGAATTGCCCACTAGGAAAGATCTGTCCTGATGTCCCCATTGATTTATAAATTGAGAAATGTAGCCCAGAAGTGTGCATCAATCATTTTGATTGGATTTTTTTAATATATCGATATGGTTTTTTTTCTTTTTTGCAGGGAATCCTCACTTCCACCTCTGATAGTCTACATTTGGCCACGAAAGGAAAAGTCTACTTTCACCGCGTCGTCATTGTTTTACCCCCTTCATGGGATACTCGGGCTTGTGGAACAACTCTGTCCTCTGTGTCCTTTACGAGCCTGAGTTCAGTTGCCACTGCGGAATTTCGTATCACAACAGAGCATCCTATCTATGGACATTCACCATTCACTCAACAATCTCAAGGGTGTACGAAACCTGGTGATTTTATTTCTGTTGGATACCAATACATTATGCAACACAATGAGACGGGAACTGGAACGACAGAGAGAGAACATCATCTACCAACCAATGCTGGCAATGCCAACAACATTCCTACTTTTCCAGGTACAAACTACAAACTATGATGTGAAATACCCGGGTAGCGTGGCGTGGCGTGGGTGAAGGAGGATGAGAAAGGACATTACAAAACACAATTAAATATTATGGATACGGCTATGGATATGGTTATGGCATGGATGGGCTGGCTGGGCGGACTCGGACGCCCAACCACAGTACAGTGCAGTGGTTACTTTGAATGGGAAATCTTTTGACCTAAGTTTTGTTTTTGAGATTTTGTTTCTTCCTACAAAAGAGTGTAGTCAAGCTGGGGTTTTAGATGAGATGAGATGAGAGTTTTTAACTAAGAGTTAAAAAGTAGGCTCAGTAGTCATTAGTCTCTGGGTTCTTTATGGCCTAAGCCCGTAATGTGTAATATAGACTTGGAGGATTCGTGGAAAAAATTTGAGGGGGGTTTTCTAGTCAGGGAAATTTGCTTGCACCACTCAGCTGGAGAATATTGGCAAATACTTTTTTAGAATCAAAAAATGTCAATCGTATTTAATATTTACAAGAAGGATTTTATTCCAGTAGGTAATATTCGAAATTCAGACAAGTCGCAAAGAGGGGTGCAAATACGAACTGTGAATTTGCAAATCTGACAGGAGAGTCACCACATTTGTTTCTTTGAGGAGAACACTAGACTATTCCCCCTTCTGCAAATTGTGGCTGTTTCGTTTAATGTGGGCAAGATTTAATGGGAAAGTACCTAACTACCTGGCTTTATTATACATTCCTAACTTAGGTGACGACCCGTGCCTTACTAGTTTAGTTTTCCCTTGTTTAGTTCAAAAATAAAAAAGGTAGACGAACGAGACTGAAACCTGAACCTAGACTAGTGGCTTAGCAGGCAGTGTAAATGGAAATGTGGGTAGTTAAGACTGTGCTGATTTTTGACTAGCTTCTTCCTTTCCTGGTTTTCTGTTATCTCATGCCATGCCGTTTCTACCATACATATTAAAAAGAAAGGAAAAAAGGAAAGCACTCTATGCCTTGCCTTACTGGTTGAAATTTGATTCCCAACAAGTTTACACATGTTTCGTGAGAAGGTCTCATTCCCTCCCTCCCGTAGACTTTCACAAGGGAAGGGTAAAAAAATAAAAACCAGGGAGTAGTTATTTGAGAGTTTGGAGAGAGGAAGGGGAATTAGAATGTAAATGGGTTCGTACCTCCTAACCAAAAGTCTCCTGAAATTGCCTTCCTGTAAGTAAGGAAGGAAAGAGGCTAGGGTTCGGGTTGGACAAGACGACGAAGACACTGGCTCCCAGTACTCTACATACGTACTACTCACTTTTACCATAAAGAATTTTTAGAAGAGGCAGGAAAGAGTAGAAGTGGAAGGAGTGATGAGTTCCCATTATGATTTGACTCTCTCTTTTCTTTTTCTCCTGCTATGCCATGTCAGCCCATGTACCCATACGGATTTTTTATATATGTATTTTCTCTCACACACACTAGATCGGGCATTTGTTCATGAATGGGCAAAGTTTCGGTACGGAGTCTTTGAGGAGAAAGGACTTGAGCGGGATCCTATCTACCCGACATTTTACCATGACGGAGAAGCCGGGAATTCTGGGAGGATGGATGAAGAGAGAAAGTCGACCTCATGCACCAATCGACCGCTCAAAGGAATCTGGTACGAACGGAACTCTTGAACTACTTTTTTTATCTGTGTAAAGCTTAAGGAGAATTTTGAGTTTATACTTACAGTTTATACTTTATATCAAAGAACGAACGAACGGAAGGGAAAAAGGCTTTGGTTGATTATTGTATTGTATTGTGAGTACAAGAAGCAAAATGCTATCTAAGTACACAATGTAGCTACAAGTTTGGACTACAATACAATGTAATGCGCCAAACACCAAAGCCAATGCTTTGCTCCTGCTGACTTGGCTTGGCCTGGGCCAGTCCGACGACTGCCAGGAGGCCAAGATAGGAATCAGGAGCGTGATTATAGATTTTTAATATGCCGGAGCTCTTGGCTTTGGCGTTCTTGCACGCAGCACAGCTCCCATATTATTCTATTGTATTGTGTTCCAATGAATATTTCTTGCTCTCATTTCTAAACTGAGTGAGTGAGTGAGAGGGAGAGTAATTAGAACAAAGCTGGAGAATAATAGGATGGATCGGATTGTCGCCTCCTCAATGGGGAATTCTTGGAGAGTCGAGAGTAGAGTGCTTTTGGTTTTGCTTCTCAGGACGAGAGTCTTCACTCTTGTCTATTTTTACCATCACATCGTTTTCTTTTGACTCAAGCGCTGCGCTCGCTGAGAGAAAGATTGAATTTATCCAGGTGCAAGGTTTTTGTTTTTTTTTCTTCGTCGAATCTCTTAGGAGTGCAAAAATGCTTTTTAGAAAATTGTCTGAGCGGTTCTGATGACTTGTGTAGAGATTATATTCAGTTGATATTGATAGATAGGGCGTGACTAATTGCTTGTCCTAGTTTTCGTTCGCAGCAACCATGTAATTTATAAGGTCATCGAATTTTGTGAAACTAGTAGAAGGAAATTATGACGATACGATTTTCCCTCCTCGGAAATCTTTTATGAATAAACGAATTGAATTGTGTATTGAACATAGATTAAATCGATCGTAGTATGCCCATAGTACAATTTCACTGAACTGCAAAAATGAAAGAGGGTGAATGATACATTTTCACACCAAGTTAAAACTTGTTTCCCGACCGAAATTATCAGGTCATTGACTGACGTATTCTATTTTAATTGTGTTTGAAGTCCGTGTTGTTAAATATTGTATGACCAGAGGCGAAATACTTTCCTAGTTACTGAAATTATGAACATTTCACAGCAAGTACAGTTTAATTTACGGGGCGGACAGGACATGATGAATATTTTAGACGCAAGTGCTTGTCATGCGATTTGGATAATTATTCAGATTCCCAACCAATCAAATATTTGCGCATTCTGCCATACAATCACGTCCGGCGGCATAACTGCTAGGCCTTGGCATCTATTTATTTAATAACTCGAGTGACGACAGCGCGTAGGCGGTCCAAATAATCTTCGCACTCGGTTGGGCTTTATTTTGTTTTCCGGAGAAAAGAATTTATGGGGAAGTTGGCAGGTTGAAATACTACTACATGATCCCGCAGCTGTCACTTTCACTTACATCACGTTTCGATAAAGTGAAAACACTAGGGCCTAGTGTCTTGCTGGGATTTCATTCCCATTTTTCATTGTTCCAGTATTTTTTTATTCTCAACCAGGCAGCCAGTAGCTTCTATTATGCACGCTATGAAATGATTTGCCAAGCATTTTTTATATTCATTTTATCATTTTGTCTATTCAGGACTGGACCTTGCAATGGAACTGGACATCCTTGTGCGTTTTCTCCATCTCAAGCAGAGAATAACAATGTGACGAGTTCGCTCATGTCTTTTCCATCATTGCCTCATGTGAGAAGTTTTTGTGACGGTGGAACTCATAAACCCCTGGCTCCAACAAAACATAACTTTCTGTGCAAGCAAAAATCCGTCGAAGAAGTCATTTTCTCTCATCCAGACTTTCGGAATATTACACCTGGTCCCAGGT